>CM051006.1:5636914-5649414 GCA_027704905.1 Muraenolepis orangiensis
GATTAGGATTAAATGTAAAGAACATCATGGGAGTATCTGTTCTAGAGCCAACTCTGATCTATCTGGGATTAGGATTATAATGTGGATAATATCATGGGAGTATCTGTCCTAGAGCTACAACTCTAATCTATCTGGGATTAGGATTATAATGTACAGAATACCATGGAGGCTATCTGTCCTGGGGTCACCTATATGCAGGTATATATATATAACTAAGGAATATATATATATATATATAACTATGCAAACAAACCATATGTGAGAATCCTTTTGATGTTTCATGTTCGGTAAGGACAAAAAAAACGGATAAAACACCCCTAAGAGGTACATGTAAACAAACTAAGAATCATTCATAGTATTATATATTATCGTACTTATTCATCCTATTTGAACACATTGCAGTTTGCACTAGGAACCCGATATTTTTATATACATTTTTGTTTGTTAATGATATTATATTTGATATGTTGCATTGAAGTAAGTAAGTAAACATAGCTCTCTCCACCCGAGGAGAGCTTGGATACAGCTAAAGCACACAGCAGAGAGTTACACAAGGTGAATATAACGCTGCCTGAGACGCATCGTCTCCAGGCTGACCGCAAGCACTGCATGTTTATGGAGGGTCCAAAGAGCCAAAATAAAAAATATAAATATATAACTACATATGTATATCATGTATGGTAGTTAGCACTTTGCCGCTTAAGAATGAATAAGAAAAGCTGAAAGACATCTTTGTCCTGCTTCCTATCGATTATTGAACCGAGGTTCTCCCACGGAACGGTTTGCACAACACAGAGTTTCACCGGAACAACTCAAGGCTGTCGTCCGAAAGGGAACAATGGCTGCTTGGCCTTCTGCGTTCGGGTTTGAAAAAGTAAACGTATTTATGAGCGGATTTCTGACGAGTTTGCCGAGAAAATGTCTTCTGTGTCTTTTCTCAGAAAGAAACTAAACAAAGAACAAAAATGGGGGGATTCTCCAGTGAAAAGATAACATTGGGATTTATTTAGTTTAACCCTGACACATTATTTTTTTACATCATTTTGGGTCTGACTGACACATTTTAAAATGGGTTTTTGAAAATTGATGCGAGCGCTTCAGCCGTCGGCTGCGTAACAGTCTGCAATGTAAACCGTTGCTGAAGGACCGCCCGTTCTTTGCGAGTGACGGGCTCAGAACGTTGTCATAAGTGTTCGACGACTAAGTGTCTCGTAAGTGTCTAATAAGCCGAGAAAATATGAACTACACACCACATCAGACATAAACTCTCGCTCTGTGTCTCTGTGTCTCTGTGTGTGTCTCTCTCTCTCTCTCTCTCTCTCTCTCTCTCTCTCTCTCTCTCTCTCTCTCTCTCTCTCTCTCTCTCTCTCTCTCTCTCTGTCTCGTCTGTCTGTCTGTCTGTCTGTCTGTCTGTCTGTCTGTCTGTCTCTCTGTCTCTCTATGTCTCTCTATGTCTCTCTATGTCTATCTGTATCTCTCCCTCTCTCTGTCTCTGTCTCTCTCTATGTCTCTCTATGTCTCTCTATGTCTCTCTATGTCTCTCTCTCTCCAGGCTACCCAGAGCACATGGCTCTAGGAGACTTCAGGTGTCGTTTCCAGGCTCTCTCTCCGGTCATCGTCAAGCGCTATTCCTCCGTGTTCGTCGCCCACGACGAAAGGAAGGTGAGACTTTTACTTTGTGGCTCCGACATCAGTTCCTGCTTCCTGTGTTTACACTTCATTAAGTCAACAGAACTCCAACTCCAACTTGTGAGGAGGTCGAAGGACCCGCAAGCACAAGGAGTGGATAACACCAGAAACCCTGAACAAAAGTGAACAGAGGAGGAAAAAGGCTCAAGGAAAAAGTAAACAACTCAAGAACAAGAGCAGAGAAGGCATTGGCACAAAATGAATACAACAGTTGTAATAAAGAGGTACGAAAGAGCATAAGGAAGGACAAGAGACAACCGGTAGAGAGGCTAGCCCTGGAGGCAGACAAGGCAGCTGCACAGAGGAACATGAAGGAGCTGTATGCCATCACAAAGAAACTGACGGGAAAATACACACAAAACAACATTCTAGACAAGAATGGCATAATGCTCTCAACTGTGGAAGAACAGCTAGAAAGATGGGTAGAACACTTTCAAGATGTTCTAAATGGGCCACCACCAACAGAACCACCAAATATACCCAAAGCTGGGTTTCCACTAAATATCAGGTGTGAGAGACCAACAAAAGTTGAAACTCATGTGACGGAAACACCTGCAAGAGGCCAGTTATCAAAGAGCTTGGATGTCAATACGGGGGTCAAGCAGGGTCGTCTACTCTCACCGTTCCTTTTCCTCCTTGCAGTCGACTGGATCATGAAGGAAACAACCAGAGGGGAGAGAAATGGGATCCAGTGGACAATGTGGGAGCAATTAGACGACCTCGACTTTGCGGATGACATTGCCCTTCTCTCTCACACACATATGCAAATGCAGGAGAAGACAGACAGACTCACACAAGCAGCAGAACATGTGGGACTTACACCAAACACAACAAAGACACAGGCGATGAAGATCCATTCAAGGAGCAGCAACCCCATCCTCATACACGGCGCCCCTAGAGGAAGTGGAGGCATTCACATACCTAGGAAGTGTGATGGACACCACAGGAGGGACAGACGCGTACATAAAGAGCAGGATCAACAAAGCCAGGGTTATGTTTAACATCCTCAGGAAGATCTGGAGCTCCAAAACCATCTCAACTAACACCAAACTACGCATCTTCAACTGTGAAACAGGTGATGCTGTATGGATCAGAAACATGGCCAACAACAAAACAAACAACAACCAGACTGCAAACATTCCTCAACATCTGCCTTAGGAGGATCCTGAACATCTGGTGGAGGGACAAGGTCAGGAACGTGGACCTGTGGGAGAGAACTGGACAGGATCCTAAAAAGAAAGTGGAGCTGGATGGGACACACTCTCAGGAAATCAGCCAACAACATCACCCGACAAGCCCTAAAGTGGAACCCACAAGGGAAGAGAAAAAGAGGTCGCCCAAGAACAGTTGGAGGAGGGATGTCCAGGCAGAGATGTCTTTGAGTGGGCAACACTGGGGAGACCTTGAAAAACTTGCCCTCAACCGAGTGAGATGGAAGACATTCGTCAATGGCCTATGCTCCCTGGAGGAGCCAAGGGCTTAACTAACTTAACTAACTAAGTCAACAGTAATTGTTGTTTTAATGGTCTATCTTTATCTTGCTTTCCAACTCTCTCTTTTGCTGTCTCTCATTTTGTTCCCTTTCTCCATCCATCTCTCTCTCTCTCTCTCTCTCTCTCTCTCTCTCTCTCTCTCTCTCTCTCTCTCTCTCTCTCTCTCTCTCTCTCTCTCTCTCTCTCTCTCTCTCTCTCTCTCTCTCTCTCTCTCTCTCTCTCTCTCTCTCTCTCTCTCTCTCTCTCTCTCTCTCAGGCAGTTGAAGAACTGTTGGGAGAGTTGGACCTGGATAAGAAGAGCATCATTCTAGGCCCCAGCAGAGTAAGTTATTGTGAGCATAGACCGTTGTGGTTGGTTCCTAATCAGCACACAGACACCGCATTGTAACATCCAATTTATTATCCAATTGGTTATCCAATCTTATGTTTTGTTATTTTATTTAGCAAACGTTGCATTAGATTCAAGATTCAAGATGTAATGCCACAAAGTACAAGTGGAATGCTTACTGCCTACGCAGTATGAATTTCAACAACAACAATGGCAAATTATTATATTGAATGTTTATCTATTCTCATTGAATTTAATTTAATTACATTGTAATCATTGCGCCTGGTCCACATCTTCCTACCGTCCAGGTGCTGATGAGGCGTGGCGTGCTGCAGTCCCTGGAGAAGCTCCGAGACCAGCTGGTCAGCGGCTGGCTGCCCCACTTCCAGGCCTCCTGCATGGGTCACCTCGCTCGCCACAAGTACCGCAAGCTCAAGGTGGGAGGAGGAGGAGGAGGAGGAGGGGGAGGGGGAGGAGGAGGAGGATGTGGGGGAGGAGGAGGAAGAAGAGGAGGAGGAGGAGGAGAGGGACGTGGGGGAGGAGGAGGAGGAGGGGGGATGGAGCAGGAGGAGGGGGACGTGGGGGAGGATGATGAGGAGGGGGGGAGGTGGAGGAGTGGGACGAGGAGGAGGAGAGAGCGAGAGAGAGAGAGAGAGAGAGAGAGAGAGAGAGAGAGAGAGAGAGAGAGAGAGAGAGAGAGAGAGAGAGAACCTGGTGCGCACTACCAGGTTGTCACATGTAAAAACAGCTAAAGATCTAACGATCCAGTAATCCAGAGTGTTTCTACAGACTTTTGCCATCTTTCAACACCAGCTGTCGGATGTGTGTTTGATGTTAATTTGTTGTGTCCATGTGCGTGTGTGTGTGTGTTTGTGTGTGTGTGTGTGTGTGTGTGTGTGTGTGTGTGTGAGTGCAGGTGCAGCAGATGGCTGTGAGCTGTGTGCAGAGCAACCTGCGGGCCCTGCGGGGCGTGGCCGGGTGGAGCTGGTGGAAGCTGTTTTGCAGGGTCCGGCCGCTCCTCAACGTCAACATGGACAACCAGAGACTCAGGGCCAAGGAGGTACCCCACACACACTCTAGAGGGGGGGGGCGGGGGGGGGGGGTCTGCTGTTCCCTAAAGCAGGGGTTCTCAAACTGTTTTGTGCCAGGGACCCCTTACAGGGGAAAAAAATGTTCCAAGGACCCCCTCAAAATCGTAACGGGAATTAAACAGACGTTTTTTTATTGAATTTTTAATATTAATTATAATCTATTTTTTATTATTATAATAATAATATACTAGCACATTGCCCGTGGGATTCCACGGGATCTAGACGTAGTAGTTGACACTAGCTTTTCACGTAAAAATGTTGGAACATTATATATACATAATGGAAAGAACAACCCGTACAAAAATACAAATACAGTGGATCTGTGCTGCATAGCAACTGTTGTGGTGGAGGAGCCGTCACGCTGAGAGCAATGGGCCTGGACTGCATGGTGACTGTTGGGGTGGAGGAGCCGTCACGCTGAGAGCAATGGGCCTGGACTGCATGGTGACTGTTGGGGTGGAGGAGCCGTCACGCTGAGAGCAATGGGCCTGGACTGCATGGTGACTGTTGGGGTGGAGGAGCCGTCACGCTGAGAGCGATGGGCCTGGACTGCATGGTGACTGTTGGGGTGGAGGAGCCGTCACGCTGAGAGCAATGGGCCTGGACTGCATGGTGACTGTTGGGGTGGAGGAGCCGTCACGCTGAGAGCAATGGGCCTGGACTGCATGGTGACTGCTGTGGTGGAGGAGCCGTCACGCTGAGAGCAATGGGCCTGGACTGCATGGTGACTGCTGTGGTGGAGGAGCCGTCACGCTGAGAGCAATGGGCCTGGACTGCATGGTGACTGTTGGGGTGGAGGAGCCGTCACGCTGAGAGCAATGGGCCTGGACTGCATGGTGACTGTTGTGGTGGAGGAGCCGTCACGCTGAGAGCGATGGGCCTGGACTGCATGGTGACTGTTGGGGTGGAGGAGCCGTCACGCTGAGAGCGATGGGCCTGGACTGCATGGTGACTGTTGGGGTGGAGGACTCCACTGTGGACGTTCAGCTGAGCATTGAAACCCCTGAACTTTCTACTAAATCACCCGCAAAACGAAAACTACTCGATCGAATGCTTATAAAAAAAAATCGAATTTCTTGTGACAGACACACACACACACACACACACACAGTCCATTAGAGAATTATATAGTAGATGTTATTAATATTAATAATATTAATAATATATATATCTTTTTTTTTATTTCTTAATTTTACAAATGATTTCGCCGACCCCCTGGCGATATGTCTCATGGACCCCCTGTGGGTCCGCGGACCGCAGTTTGAGAACCCCTGCCCTAAAGGCCTAAGAAAAACACTCTAGGCTCTTCTCTACCTACAGTTCCTACTTCCTCTGCCTCCCTGCAGACGGCCCTTACCGTTGGTACCCCTGAACCCTACATCGTCCTTAACATTTATTTAGATTCAAGATTCAAGAGGTTTTTATTTGCCATATGTAACAAGTACAATGGAATGCTTACTCCCCATTCCCTCCCGCAGTATGAATTTTCTAAAACGCTATCCTATAAAATATCAAAAATGACCATACACAATTAAAATAACAATTAAACACTGTATGCTCACTAGAATAGAATGGACCCTTTCCACAGATGGGAGGGCGGCAGGATAGCTCTTGTCCTCCAAAACAGCAGGGTGAAGTTACTTCCCTTTCCTGTCCATTTAAACATCCGGTCGGTTTTGACCAGCGCCGGCCAATATACGTTTACTGGACTATTGTGTCTATACTCGGGAGTGACTTTGAATCCTCACCGATTTTGATAGAAAGGCAACAATCTCGACAACCTTGAGGAAAATGTGTCTGAAAAGCGGGACATTCCATCGAGAGGACTGGGTGCTCAATAAGTGAAACCACGGCAATTGCTTGGCGTCTAAAAGGAAAGAAAAGCCTTTGTCCTCTTTGTCAGTTTGATAAGTACAGGACAGGAGCACATTCCATGCGGTTGAGTCCAGTAGTCTAGCTAACACAATATCATCGGAACACCAACTCACTCACATCTGGCAGCGTCGTCTAATTTGTTGAAGATGATCCAAAATCAAAGTCAAATACAAGCTGTGTCAACAGCAGCTGTCTGTGTATCTTACCAACTCCATTCCCGCTGTACTCTCTGTAGTGTGTGTTTTCTGGTTGATTTGAATGGTGCCTCATTTGTTCTATAATATGCTATTAGTTCACATGTATCGTACGTTTCTTCTTCTTCTTCTACATTCTTCTCTTTATCCGTGAAATGTGTTTTGTGTTGTTTATTCGCGACAGGATGAGTTATCGGTTCTGAGACGAAAACTGGAGAAATCTGAGAAAGAGAGGAATGAGCTCAGACAAACAACAGACATTCTGGAGACCAAGGTACACATTGGCACACACACGCGCACACACGCACACACGCACACACACACACAATGCGCACACACACTTGTGACACCATGTGCCCCTTTGGCCGGTTGTGACCCGTCAGGTGTCGTCGGTGACTTGCGAGTTGAGCGACGAGCGTTTCCGTGGCGACGCGGTGGGCCAGGCGCTGGACGTGGAGCGAGCCGAGAGGCTGAGGCTCTGCAAGGAGAACAAGGAACTGCAGGTGCAAGGGCTGGCTGACCGGGTGAATGCATGGATGGATTGATGGATGAAAGGATGAATTGGTGCTTGGACTAATACACGACGGATGTGGGTGTGTATTGCTGGATGCCGAAATGAATGGATGACCGGGTGAGTGGATAACTTGGTCACTGCGGTGGGTTGGATGAAGTGATGAGTGGAGGACTGGAGTGGCTGAGTGATGACCGGATGAGTGGATGATTTGAATGTCTGAATGATGGCTGACCTGGTTTGGCGGAATTGATGGAGGACCGGGCGACCGTTTCCTTTCATAGTTCTGAAAGGAAACAGTGTTTGTTCATTTCTCTTGTTGAAATGCCACTTTGACTCAAGCTCACACTTAAACAGCAGCTGATTGAAGATCAAGCCACTGTTCCGATTTTATTTAATGTTACGAACGAGTCCTCCGCCTACCCTTGCCACTAGACTCGTCTGGACCAGTGCAAGGTTGCCATGGAAACCCTGGAGAAGCAGCTGGAGGAGGAGCAGCAGAAGGCGCGCGTGACGGAGAGCCCGGCCAGGCCTGGGACAGGTAGGTCACCTTGGAGACTAAGGGGTCAGGGCTCTTGTGATTGGTCACGCGGGGAGAGGAGGAGGAGGGGGGGGGGTTGATTGTAGAGCAAAACAAAGAGAAATTAATTAACCCGTTTTCAACTGGATGACGTTGATACACACTCATGCATGCACACACACACACACGCACGCGAATGCGCATGCACATACACACACACACACACACACACACACCAACACACACACACGCACGCGCACACACACTCAAACTAACTCCTTACACACATACTCACTCACAAACCTACACTAATGCACAAACAACTAAACACACACACATAAACACACACACACACACACACACACACACATACACACACACATAAACACACCACCCGTCCTGCTCCCTTCAGACAAGGAGCTGGCGATGCAGCTGGAGTGCTCCCAGACGGAGGTGGAGTTTGTACGGAGGCGCCTGAAGCAGACTGAGGACAAGCTGGAGGTGGAGAGACAGGCCGGGCAGCAGCTAGACACCAAGGTAGCCCACCACCACCTGCTCTGCTTCTGCGTCCCTTAGTGGCATTATGCACCGCAATGCTGACTGTGTGTGTGTGTGTGTGTGTGTCTGTCTAAATGTGTGTCTGTGTGTCTGTCTATATGTGTGTGTGTGTGTGTGTGTGTGTTTGTGTGTGTGTGTGTGTGTGTTTCTGTCTGTCTGTATAAGTGTGTGTGTGTATCTGTCTGTATACATGTGGATATACTGTATGTGTGTGTGTGTGTGTGTGTGTGTGTGTGTGTCTGTATAAATGTGTGTGTGTGTGTGTGTGTCTATCTGTCTGTCTGTATAAATGTGTGTGTGTGTGTGTCTATCTGTCCGTCTGTATAAATGTGTGTGTGCGTGTCTATCTGTCTGTCTGTTTAAATGTGTGTGTGTGTGTGTGTGTGTGTGTATAAATATGTGTGTGTTTATGTGTGTGTGTGTGTGTGCACAGGTGTCCTCCCTGCAGGCCCAGCTGGAGCAGTCCAGGAGGAGCGCGGCGGAGCTGAAGCGTCAGTGTCGCCGGGTGACCTCTGACCTCCAGGACGCGCGGGTCCTCACTGACAGCCTGCAGAGCCGCATGCACGATCTGGACCGCAAGCAGAGGAGGTGTGTGTGTGTGTGTGTGTGTCCCCCTGAAGTGGTCAGAGCCTTGACAGAGGGCCACTCGAAACTGCCCACTCTCACAAATTGACCTCACCTCAACTTTTCCCTCACTTGCCTCACTGGCGTTCCTTCCAAAGGACACCCGAGTAGCTCTCGAATCATACCTGCAACACCCTTCAGTTGACTATCCTCAGTGTTGTGTAAAGTGTGTGTGTGTGTGTGTGTGTGTGTGTGTGTGTGTGTGTGTGTGTGTGTGTGTGTGTGTGTGTGTGTGTGTGTGTGTGTGTGTGTGTGTGTGTGTGTGTGTGTGTGTGTGTGTGTGTGTGGTGTACAGGGCTTGACATTATTAGGGCTTTTTGACTCACAAGCCACTGTTAGCCAGTGGTTTTTGAAAATCACTGGCCACTCTGCATTTCTTTTTGACCCCGGTTCCCCCAGGTCCGGGGTCAGCCACATTCTACCGTCATTTGGCCAGAGTGGGTGTAATATTATAGTATTATAGTATGATGTGTTCTCAGGTTTGACAGCAAGTTGACCCAGGCCTTGGAGGAGGCGGAGAATGAGAGGGAGCTGAAGGATAAGGTCACCCAGGAGAACACAGCCATGGGCGGACAGATATACAGCCTACGACACAACCTCCAGGTGGGTGTGTGTGCGTGTGGGTGTGTGTGTGTACTGTATATATGAACACTCTACAGGTGTGTTAATACATATACATACACCCTATGACACAACCTTCCAGGTGTGTTAATTAATATACACCCTACGACACAACCTCCGGGTGTGTGTGTGTGGGTGTACTGTATATATGAACTATACAGGTGTGGTATTAAATATACATACACCATGTTAATAAATATATGTGTGTCCATAAAGTATATAAATACAACTTACATATATATATATACAGTATATATGTATATTATATACACAATATATTCTCTAGGTGTTTTCACATGCATAGACAATTTGTACAACCTACAGGTATGTCTCTACATACATATCAACTTGACTAAGGTCGACATGTGTTATTAACTGTACATCTATACACACCAGGTGTGTGTCCCAGGGGACAGTTTGGGGCTTGAGCTTGGACGTGTGTGTACATAATGTGGACTTTGTAGCGCTTTTATCCCCAAGCGCTTTACAAGTCATGCCTCACATTCACCCATTCACACACACATTCATCGGGGGAGACATCGGGTGTGTGTGTGTGTGTGTGTGTGTGTGTGTGTGTGTGTGTGTGTGTGTGTGTGTGTGTGTGTGTGTGTGTATGAATTGAACACAGTTTTGTCATCATGACGCCTCCCCCCCCCCCCCCCCCAGGAGAGCCAGGCCGAGGTGAGCCGTGTCCAGCAGCAGAAGGGGGAGCTGTGCTGTCAGGTGCGGGACCTCAGTCTGCCCCTGGACCTGGCGGCCGACTCGGTGCCGGACCTCAAGAAGCAGCTGAGGCTCCTGGAGGAGCAGGCCGCCGAGGGGGCGGAGGAGACCGGCAAGCTGACCGGCAAGGTCCAGCAGCAGCAGCAGGTACGCACACACACGCAGAGACACACACACACACACACACACACACACACACACACACACACTCACTCTAATATATACATATACACTTATACACACACACACACACTCTAATATATACACATACTTTAATATATACATATACACACAGACACACACACTCTTATATGAACTGTTCATATACACACACACTTATTTATATATACACACACACACTTATATATACATATCCACACACACATACACTCTAATATACACATATACACACACACACACTCCAATGTATACATATACACACACACACTCTTATATATACATATACACACACACTCTTATATATACATATACACACACACTCTTATATATACATACACACACTCTTATACATATACACACACACTCTAATATATACATATACACACACATACTAATACATACATACACACTAAAACACAGACACACACACACACACACACACACAAACACTTGCAATTGACATTTATTCATTCATTCATTAATTCATGCATCTATGCACACACACGCCCCCATGTGATGTGGGACCTCTCTGACCCCGGTCCCCCCAGGTGCACATGCGTTTTGAGATGGAGATGGAGCGGATGAAGCAGATGCACCAGAAGGAGCTGGAGGACAAGGAGGAGGAGCTGGACGACGTCCACAAGTCCTCCCAGAGAAGAGTAAGGGCCGCCGCTCAGACCATGTTCCAATATAGGACAGTACTGCTTCATATCACAATCAGAACGCCTTTATTATTGTCTTACAAACAATTCAAAACTCTAAACTACAAAACTAAAAACAATACAAAAATTATAATTATGAAAAAAATAAAACTAAACTAAATAAAAAATTGCCATAAAAAAAAAATCATTAAATGGATACATATTGTGTTGTATTACATATGAGTGTTTTAAAAATACAAATTACGGTCTTCATGATAAAAACTCAATTGTTTCTGAAGAAACATCACAAAAAAGTACTCGGTTGCCCACTAGCAGTACTCTCTTAATTTAGAAAATAGCCTGAGTGTGACGTTTCCCCCTTAACGGTGGAGGCATTAAGCTGCTTACGAAGCGGCTTAAGGAGTGAATGCAGTGCACACAAGAGATACTTACAAATTGACGGGGAGAAAATTGCATAACCTTTTTGGCCGGTTAGTCGAAGACCCTAACCACCACCACCAGACTATCTTTCACCCATTGCTTATACTTGTATAACTTTGATGTGACAATAAACTTGACTTGACTTGATCTTAGGCTATTACTATTATTATCCCTGTCTGGGATCAATAAAGTACTTAGTCTTATCTTAACTAACAAACGTTTGTTTGTGATTTTCGACTTATTTTCTAGCTGGAATATAAATTTGTCCATTTTTGCCAGAGCCAATTAGGGTCTACTCGAATGTCTTGTTTGATTGTCCAATCACATTAATCATGCAAAAAGCCCAACCAACCAATCAGACAAACAGTGTTTACTGTTTCCACTGCTTCCTGGACGGGGGGGCGAGAGACAGGAAGTTGAAGTAGATTGTTGAGAAAATGTGTTATTTTTGAAAAACCACTTGAAGACATCATTTTACGAAAAACAACATTCACGAAAAAAGTTTTTTTTGCTATGCTGTATAATTAAATAGTCGGTTTGCAGGAGTCGTTTTGTAATTACCACCGATTTTGTAATGTTTGAAAAAAACAACAACAAACAAACAAACCCAATGGTTTTACAAATGAACCAGACCCCCTGGCAACGTGTCAGGAACATCCAAACAGTTCCCTCCATGTACAGAGAGAGTATTTACAGAAAGCCTAAACACTCCACTCCATATGTCCATATGTATCATCGAAATGTCTAACCAACATCTGTTGTGTGTGTGTGTGTGTGTGTGTGTGTGTGTGTGTGTGTGTGTGTGTGTGTGTGTGTGTGTGTGTGTGTGTGTGTGTGTGTGTGTGTGTGTGTGTGTGTGTGTGTGTGTGTGTGTGTGTGTGTGTGTGTGTGTGCGTGCGTGCGTGCGGCACGCACGCACGCACACACACTTAAAAACGACTTAAGTGCTAACTAAGTGACGCGGTGTGTGTCTCCCGGTCCATCCAGCTGAGGCAGATGGAGATGCAGCTGGAG
>CM051006.1:5654414-5664414 GCA_027704905.1 Muraenolepis orangiensis
TTTACCACCAGTGAATCAAAAGGTTAAAATTTGAAATGTAAGGGTTTATTTGAACCTTTAGGGCTGTAGTGGTTTTTTTTGGGCCAGATCTAAGCTCTACCGTGTGTATGTGTGCATGTGTGTGTGTGTGTGTGTGTGTGTGTGTGTGTGTGTGTGTGTGTGTGTGTGTGTGTGTGTGTGTGTGTGTGCACAGGTGCTGGTGCTGCGTCTGAGGGACAGTGTGGTGCGTCTGGGGGAGGAGCTGGAGCAGAGTGCCCAGACAGAGGCCCGGGAGAAGGAGAGCTCCTTCTACTACCAGCAGCGCCTCCACGACATGAGGCTGGAGATGGACGACATCACCCAGAGGGATCAGGACAGCGGCCGGCGTCGCATGGAGCTGGTATGGGCGTCATCCCCACCCTGGCATACACTGTATGCATGTCATCATCACCATCCTACCATACGCTATCCATGTCATTACCACCCTACCATACGCTATCCATGTCATTACCATCCTACCATACGCTATCCATGTCATTACCATCCTACCATACGCTATCCATGTCATTACCACCCTACCATACGCTATCCATGTCATTACCATCCTACCATACGCTATCCATGTCATTACCACCCTACCATACGCTATCCATGTCATTACCATCCTACCATACGCTATCCATGTCATCACCACCCTACCATACGCTATCCATGTCATTACCACCCTTGCATACACTATCCATGTCATCACCACCCTAGCATTCAGTATGTCATCACGCTTTTATCCAAAGCGGCTTACAATAACGTCATTTGACATAAGCAAGCAAGATAACTACTAGTCACCAGAACTCATAAGTGCATATCTGTCCTGACAAGCCTCCTAGAGTGTGTGTATATTAAGTAAAAGTACAATAAGTTGACTCCCTAAAATTTTACCCAATACGTCGTACATCAAACAGGGGCAATGACAAATAGTGAAGCCAATAGACACAAGCTTATAAGCAAAAGCTAATAAACAAACCTCAGCGAACAAGAAATAGAGCTAACAAGACATAACAAGAGCTAAGGGGGCGGGTCGAGAGGTGGGTTTTCAGCCTGCAGCGGAAGATGTGCAGTGACACTGCTGTCCTGACATCAGCGAGGGGGGGGGGGGGAGTTCATTCCACCACTGTGGAATGAGGACAGAGAAAAGCCCCGAGTGCGTAGATCAGCCACAGGGCCGCCCTGAGTGACGAGGACGACGCCCTGAGGCAGCAGAGTGAAGTGGACGGGCAGGGGACGTAAGGGCGTGACCCTAGCCTGGAGGTAGGAAGGAGCTGCCCTGTAGGCTATAGCAACCAACCTATGGATGCGAGTGGCTACAGCGAGCCAGTGTAGAGGCCGGAGAACTTAGGTCTGTTGAACACCCGACGAGCGGCAGGCTCCAGAGGGCTGATGGCAGACGCCGGGGGGCATCAGCAAGGAGGGAGTAGTCAGTAGTAGCAGTAGTCTAAACGGGAGATGACAAGAGCCTGGATGAGCACCTGCACTGCCCTTGTCAGTGAGGAAGGGGTGAATCCTCCTGATGAGGAGGAGGGAAGGAAGAAGGAAGGAACCTGGAGGAGGGGGTCACCGATTATTTTGCCGAGAACGGCCATCCAGGGTCCAGGGTCACACAGATTCCTCTCGGTCCTCTCAGGTCTCGGTAGTCTCGTTGCGGACCACCCTTCCCCGGGAGGAACACTAGCTCAGTCTTGTCCAGGTTAAGCTTCAGGTGGTGCAACGTAAATCCACTCCGAGATGTCTGCCTACCAGGCACGCGGCAATGCCCACCTCCACTTGTGTGTCAGAGGGGGAGAAACGACAAGATTAGTTCGGTGTCATCGACATAGCAGTAGGTAGGAGAAGTCACAGAACGGGCAAACGTCTCTGTCACGACCAAACTATGGACCGGAACCCAAATGCACGACTCGAGACAAAAGTATCACATAAAGAGTCTTCACTGAATGAATGCAAAGTACAACACAAAAACCACTCAGATGAGGGAAAAGCATTAAGCTAAAATGCGAAAAGACCAAATAACAAAAACCTGACAATGGCGAAGACTTGGAAACCAAGTGCTGATTCTCTGGCATGAAACAAGACGAACTGGCACAGAACAAAGGAAGACGCAGACTATTTATACACAAGGTAACAGGGAAACCGGTGGAAACTATCAGGGGCGGGCAGGCAATCACACAGGCGGGAAAACATGAGGGGGGAAAAGTTTGATTTCAAAATAAAACAGGAAATCACGAAACACCACAAGCACAAAGACAAAAAACAAATTAAATTAACTTAACATAATCTTCTGGACATGACTACAGTCTCCTACATCACCGCCACTCTGGCGTACTCCACCACCTATGTCATCCCCACCCCTAGGATACACCAGTATCCAGTGGTTGTATAAGTAGGGGAGGAAGGTGCACTTGGTGAAGGTTGGTGAAGTCTGGGGGTGGATGGGGTGGTGGGTGGGGTTGTTAGTGAGGGTGTGTAAAACCCAGACTTTTAAAGCAGCGTAAGAAGATGTTGTGTAACTAGTGAGCTATACCAGAGGAGAATTGTGGTGCTTACAACCGTCTCTTCTTTGTCTTATCAGAAATAAATCGGCTCTTATTTAAGAGATTACTGAAGTCTGATCTGGTATCATAAACCCTTAGATGTAAGGAGCAAAATAATAGATAAGTCTAAGACCAGTTTGAGAAATGTGTAAGCCAATCAAGTGTTCTTATAGATCTTACTGCTATCTCAAGAGCTGATCAGACAAAATAAAGATCAATGCAGTGACAGAAATCATTGGTCTTGAATTGGGATTGGGGTGAGACAAGAAGAAGCCTGTTTCTTTGTAGCTGAATTTAAGAAAATGGCCAAAATCACATACTGATCTTAAATTGAGCTCAGTTTTGTCTAGAGTAAATTGGCCAGAAAAAGATAAGATCTTATTTAGAATTGTCATTCTAATAGGTGTCTTTTTGAGATAAAGTTGGCAATTTGTGCTGTGAAAGCTGTTCTTATTCAACAGATGGTTCAAGAGATGGTCTGACCACAGATCTACAGAATGCATAGCAAGAGATTGCGGAATTAATGAATGACACAAGATTAGATCCTTGCATAGTGATAACCCGCCCCCCAAAACTCTGATTGGGTATTCACCAGCGCAGGGAGCTCTGCTGATTGGTTCACAGAGTCCTCTGGCTAGACCCACTCTAAGGGAGGATCGTTCCTCCCTTACTGCCATACACACTCATGTTGAAAACCAGGACTCACCGGCCGGTCGGGTTTGGCAGTTTTATCGTGGACTTCAATGGGGCGCTGTTGGTACTTTGACACGGGGGACAAGATTGTTGTGCCCTTCGAAGTGTTCAAATAGTAATATAATCAGTATTTACATTTATGTGTATTTATTTTTCTCTTGCAAGTTCATTTTTTATCTATGACATTTTAGGGAGGACGGTCCTCCCTTTCCTCAACGGATGAGCCTCCACCACCTGCACCACCCGCGTCACCACCACCCTAGAATATGTCATCTATGTCCTCACCGCCCAGCACACACACATCACCTGCACCACCCGCGTCATCACCACCCTAGAATATGTCATCTATGTCCTCACCGCCCAGCACACACACATCACCTGCATGGTCATACATATCCATAGCTGTATATGTATCTGTTGTGTACATACATAGTGTGTGCTAACAGAGGAACATTCCATCACCACTATACATCAATGTATTCATGACCTTTAAACCATGTGTAAATGCATGTGTCATAGAGGCACACACACACACACACACACACACACACACGGAACAGAAAGCGGTGACACACACACACACACACCGCTCTCCCTTCCTGCGCACAGCCATCTCTGCACAGCCATGATTAATCCTCATTGTCTCCTCAAGGTTATGGACACGGCACACACACACACACACACACACACACACACTCACATGCGCACGCTCAGGCACACACACACACACATATATGCACACGCGTGCACACATACACACGCACAATATATGCGCACACAGGTACACACACACACACACACACACACACATACACACAGGCATACACACACACACACACATACACACACACACACACACACACACACACACACACACATCACACACATACATACATACATACATAGGCACACACACATACACACTCACATATATCCGCACCCACACACACACACACATATGCACACACATGCACACACACATACATAGGCACACACACACATACATACATACATACATAGGCACACACACACACACATATACGCACACACACACACACACATATGCACACACATGCACACAGGCACACACACACATACACACACACACACGTTTGTCTGTAAAGAGAACCCTGCCCCATCTCCTTGCGGCCGACACGCAGCTAATAACTCTGAAAGCCTGTTCACATGCAGGGCCGTGGGATGTGAGTGAGTGAGGGAGAGAGAGAGAGAGAGAGAGAGAGAGAGAGAGAGAGAGAGAGAGAGAGAGAGAGAGAGAGAGAGAGAGAGAGAGAGAGAGAGAGAGAGAGAGAGAGAGAGAGAGAGAGAGAGAGAGAGAGAGAGAGAGAGAGAGAGAGAGAGAGAGAGAGAGAGAGAGAGAGAGAGAGAGAGAAGAGAGAGTGCTGTGTGTCACCCCGGGGAAAAGGAGGGACGGTTATTATTACCGCAATACAAAACAGGAACAATTAGGCCAGCCAAAGCGTCTCACATTACTGCTCGCCACGGATCCCGATGAGTAGTGAATAATGATTGGTCATCGACGGTGAGGGTTGTGAGTCAGGGGGACGATGTCACGATCTCTCTGTCTGTGTGATTGTGTCTGTGTCATCGAGGTCCGGCTACTACTGAGTGCGCTTAATTAAGTCACTCACATGAGGAATGAATATGTAAACCGGCCACACACACACACACACACACACACACACACACCCAGAGGTCATAGCCTGCTTCATGTTGTGTGGCTGGTGTTGAAAGTCAACTACTATAGAATAATACATTCTAGAAGTGTAGAATATGGACTGAAATCAGAATGTGGACTGGAGCATCAATTGGTTTCCCCATGGAGTGTTTTTATCCCACAATGACCTTGTGTGTGCCTCAGGAAAACCTATTTTTCTTCTTCTCCTTCTCCCCCCCCCCTCCCCCCTCATCTCTGCAGGAAATGCAAGTGGAGGAGCTCACCGCCGTCCGGCAGACACTACAAGCCGACCTGGAGACGTCCATCCGTCGCATCGTGGATCTGCAGGCTGCCCTGGAGGAAGTGGAGTCGAGCGACGAAAGTGACTCTGAGAGGTATACTTCCTCTCCCCTCCCTTTCCCGTTGCAGAAGGACTTGACTCGCCTGACGTGACGTATGTGAAGTGTCTTCATTGGTCTCCGATTGTTTTTGTGTCCGATGGTCACCGCTGTGTTCCCCGCTGTGTTCCCTGATCCCCAGCACTCACACTGCAACGGAGTCCTTGTCTCGAAGGAAGCACCTGTAAGACACCTCATGGATGTGTGTGTGTGATTGTGTGTGTGTGTGTGATTGTGTTTGTGTGTGTGTGTGTGTGTGTGTGTGTGTGTATGATTGCATCGCCTGTATCCTGGCTTTGTACTCTGTATCCTGGCTTTTTGTGCTGATTCACCATCTTCAGCGAATGATACAAGACAGCCCTAGACATGTAGACAGACACACAGACAGTCATACAGACAGCCCTAGACAGACAGACAGACAGACAGATGCCTGGCCCGAGACAGACAGACAGACACAGCCCTAGACAGACTGCTGACAGTCTGACAGGACAGGACAGAAACAGCCACAGAAAGGCTGACAGACAGACACACATAGCCATAAATAGACAGATACACACAGACAGACAGACAGACAGACACACACACAGCCATAGACAGACAGATACACACAGACACACAGAAACACAGCCCTAGACAGAGACAGATACGCCGCCATAGACGGACAGACTGACAGACAGACAGCCATATACAGACACACAGCCCTAAACAGACAGACAGACAGAAAGCCACAGAAATACAAAGGCTGACAGACAGACACAGCTATAGACAGACAGATACACAGCCATAGACACACACACAGACACACAGACACAGCCCTAGACAGACAGACAGACACACCGCCTTAGACAGACAGACTGACAGACACACAGCCATAGACAGACAGACCGACAGACAGACTGATAGACAGACACACAGCCCTCGACAGACAGACAGACAGCCATAGACGGACACACAGACACACAGCCCTAGATAGACAGGCAGACGGACAGACAGACAGACAGCCATAGACAAACTAACAGACAGACACACGGCCATAGACAGACCCAGCTCTACAGACAGACACACAGACAAGACGACTCAATTGGTAATGGAATGTACTGTTGAGTGAAGCTGGTTTCAGTGCATGGATACTAACTGGTACCAGCTGTCCTTGGTACCTTGGATGAGGCAGGAAGGTGTGTGAGAAGCCCATGCTCTGAAGTGATACGGTTTGGTGATGATGTCTTGCTTTCGGTTAGGTATAATTCTATAAGAAATGGTGAAAAAAGCACAAAGTCGTCTCACTGCTTTGATCGGCAATGCAATGCAATGCAATGCAATGCAAAGTCTGCGTGTAATGAGCTTCATTAGCTGGCTATATTAGCGGTTAGCATGCGTGCATATATCGGACCGTAGCCCTGCTTATGTGTGATAGGGCGGTGAGTTTTCAGCGTACCGTACTGAGCGTCACTCAGGAAACTCATTGCATCGTGACCGCCGGCTGGCTTGTTGACACTCGATGATTGAAGAGCGTCAGGTATTGGGAGGACAGCGATCAAAGTCATATGACACATTCAAGGTTGTTGATCGATTGGACCTGCCGTCTCCATGGTGATGGAACTCGATATGAAACTTCAGGGGGGGGGAAAGAAAAGAAAAGAAAAATCAATATTCAACCAAAGAAACTCTTCCCCCGTCCCGCTAAGGGCTCGAAGACGGCGTGCAGAATTGATTGGTGGGTTTGGAAGTCAACTATTAGTCCTCCTCTTAGTTATTCTCCCAGCTTCATTCGGATGTTTTTCGTTCAGTTCGGAATGCCAAAAACCTAATGTTTTCTTCGCATCTTATCCAGGATTTCAGCTTTTTCAAAATCTCCAGGATGCATTTAGATACAACTTTAGATCAATCGGTCAAAACGGACCGTTCAACTGAGTCAAAGACTCACATTGCGTTCGCATCGTGGCCTGAAGCATAATGAAGGTCTCTAATGAAGAGGAAGAGGAGAAGATAGAGAGAGAGAGAGAGTGTTGAGATGTGGTTCCCCTTTTACCTCCCTCCCGCAGCGACTCGCCGTCCAGCGTGGGGACGGAGGAGGTCGGCGAGGGCATCAGGAACTGGCTGGGCGTGCCCAGGGGATCGTCCCGCGGCGGATCCCCTTACGGCAGCCAGGCCGGACGGCAGTCGGTGGCGGACACCATGAGCACCTACAGCTTCCGGTATGTTCCTCTCGCATTGGCATGAACTGCGTTGGGGCTTGCACGTGGGACCCCCTCTGGAGTGCAGCGTAGCACCACTTAACGTGTGCAACCGACTTGAGTGTGAAATTGAACTCGACGACAACAACAAGAAACCCGCAGCTCGCATGGCGCGAGGTACCTCCTTTCAACTCTCTCTCTCTCTCTCTCTCTCTCTCTCTCTCTCTCTCTCCTCTCTCTCTCTCTCTCTCTCTCTCCTCTCTCTCTCTCTCTCTCTCTCTCCGTCACTCGCTCCTTCTCTCCCCCCCCCCCGATCCCTCTCCCTATCTTCGCCCTCTCCCTCTCTCTCTCTCTCTCTCTCTCTCTCTCTCTCCCTCTCTCCCTCTCCCTCTCTGCTGCAGGTCATGTGTGGATGAAGACGGCTCTCAGCCCGGGGGGGTGGTCAGTGCGGGGGGACTGGGCCGGGCGTCGTCCTCCTCGGCCCTCTCCGAGCTCCTGGACGGACTCCGCAAGCGCCGGGGAGGCGGCCCCCCAGGGAGCGTGGGAAATGGCGGCGAGGCCGGGGACAGGAGGGCCGCCAGCGTGGCCTCCCTGCCCATCTACCGGACCACCGGGGCCTCCGCCCTCCGGCGGCGCGCCCTCTCCCCGGGGCCCGAGGACCTCCGCGAGCCCCGGCCCGGCATCCTCAAGCCCTCCTCCCCGCTGCTCCCTCGCTCGGCCAGCAGCGCCTCCGTGGGAGGGGCGTCCGCCTCCTCCTCCCCCTCCTCCCCCTCCGTCACCAGACAGTTCCGCTTTGGCGCCGCGGAGGCCTCCGCCTCCGCCTCCGCCGCGGCGGGGCTGCCCACGCTGCCCCACCTCTCCTCCCTGTCGGCCCCGCCCGGCCGCCACCGGCCCCACTCACTCGCCATCCCGGAGGAGGACCTGGAGGAAGGGGGCCGCGGCGGCCGCGGCAGCGTGACCCCCACGCCGCAGCGCTCTCCGCAGCCCCCGGCGAGGCGCCGCATGCTGGGTAGCGGCAGCGTGGTGGGCTCCCAGGACGGCGGCGAGGGCTCCCTGGGCTCCGAGCCTATGGTGTTCCAGAACCGGTGCCTGATCGGAGACCGCGTCCGCGAGTCCGCCGGCTCCGACATCCTGCCGGCCATCCGGAGGGCGCAGTCCACCAGCAGCCTGTCCCCCGGGTCCGTCCGGGGAGGAGGAGGAGGAGGAGGAGGAGGAGGAGGAGGAGGAGGAGGAGGAGGAGGAGGAGGAGGAGGAGGAGGAGCGGGAGGAGCTGGAGGAGAAGGTGGCAGCAGGAGAGCTCTGAGCGTCCACTTCGGAGAGCTGCCCCTGACGTCCCGCAGCAGGAAGAGCTCGGAGGCGTCCGAGTCGTCCAGCTCCGGGGCGAGCTCCCAGGGCAGCTCCCAGGGCGGAGGGGGGGGGGCCAGGCGCCGGCTGGCCGGGGGGAGGCCCCAGGGGGAGAGGCTGGAGGCGGAGGGCAGCGAGGGGGAAGACGTGGCCTCGGTCATGAAGAAGTACCTGAAGAAAGAGGTGAACTGAAGGACGGTCGGAAGGAGACACGCACGCCATTCTGTGTTCCGCTCCTTCTCTCTCTCTATCTCTCTCTATCTTTCTCTCTTTCTTTCTCTCTCATGGGACTTATTCATCAATGGCCATCTTGGCTCCATCTTGGCTCTAAACGCTAGTTTAGCCAGCTAGTGTTTAGAGCCCATATGGCCGCTAGGTGGACCATTGGCAGGTCTGGGAGCTGGTGTGAGGTCAAAGGTCAGGTTCACCTGAAATAGATGAGTCTCAGCTTGGGTCTCCGGGACTGACTGAATGGAATAATTAAATAAATTTTAAAAAGTAATTCAAAGAATAGTGTCCCTCTGTGATACCATGACCAATAGATGAGGGCGATCAGAGCATCCCTTCATGGCAAATAAGTCCATATTCAAAAACCTAATTCAAATTGTTCTTCCAGTTGGAGTGTTTGTTTGTATGAATAAATTGATGAAGTCAGCCTTGTTTTTGTTTGGTTTTGTTTTTCATGAATTCATCAAAAAATCTAAATCAAATCATGCAGTTTGAGGCCCTGAAGCCTAACTGCCAGTCGTTCTCTCCTTCTCCTTCCCTTTGTGTTCAAATAGACAAACACCATCATCTACATTCTGACCCCAGGTCAGTGGTTAACTTCAGGGAGTACACGTTGGGTGTTTACCGGCTGATCCTTGCTCTGTCTCTCTCTCCCTCCTCTGTCCCTCCTCTCTCTTTTTCTCTCTCTCTCTCTTTTTCTCTCTCTCTCGCTCTCTCTCTCTCCTCTCTCTCTCTCTCTCTCTTTCCCTTTCTATTTCTCTCTCTCTCTCTTCCTCTCTCTCTCTTCCCTTTCTATTTCTCTCCTCTCTCTCTTTCTCCTCTCTTTCTCCTCTCTCTCTCTCTCTCTCTCTCTCTCTCTCTCTCTCTCTCTCTCTCTCTCTCTCTCTCTCTCTCTCTCTCTGCCCCTCTCTCTGAAGGAGGGGGGGG
>CM051006.1:5686914-5739414 GCA_027704905.1 Muraenolepis orangiensis
GTGTGTCAGTTGACATGCTGTTCTATGTGTGTGTTTGTGTGTGGTGTGTGTGTGTGTGTGTGTGGTGTGTGTGTGTGTGTGTGTGTGTGTGTGTGAGTGTGTGTTAATGCTGTTCTATATTTGTGAGTGTGTGAGTGCACATGCTGTTCTGTGTGTGTGTGTGTGTGTGTGTGTGTGTGTGTGTGTGTGTGTGTGTGTGTGTGTGTGTGTGTGTGTGTGTGTGTGTGTGTGAGTGTGTGTGTGTGTGTGTGTGTATGTCAGTGTGCATGCTGTTCTGCGTGTTAGGAGTAAGTTGCAGGAGATAGCACTTTAACATGCAAGAGCAGTTTGCTGTCCGTGCATTTTTCTTTCTTCTTTGCACTTTCATCTTTTTCTCTCTCTCTCTCTCTCTCTCTCTCTCTCCTCTCTCTCTCTCTCTCTCTCTCTCTCTCTCCTCTCTCTCTCTCTCCTCTCTCTCTCTCTCTCTCTCTCTCCCTCTCTGTCTGTCTGTCTTTTCCTCTCACTCTCTCGCTTTCGCTCTCTCTATAGCCCTCCCTCCCTCTCTCAATGAGAGAGGGATATAAATATGTAGGTTTCAAGATCAAAATAAAGTTGTGCTCTCTCTCTCTCTCTCTCTCTCTCTCTCTCTCTCTCTCTCTCTCTCTCTCTCTCTCTCTCTCTCTCTCTCTCTCTCTCTCTCTCTCTCTCTCTCTCTGTCTCTCTCTCTATCCAGAGAAAGTCCTCCCCACCTTCCCCTCCTCTCCCGAGGGTCCGGGGGGGAGCCAGGAGAGGGACCGGGGCCCCAGCTCCGGCGCGGTGGCCGGGGGTCTCCTCCACTCCATGCTGGCCCACCGGGACCGGCTGCTGTCCCACAGCGCGGAGAAGAAGGGCCTGGCCATCCCCTCGGTTCTGCCCCAGCACCTGCTGCCTCTCCTGGGCAGGGGGCTGAGCGTGGCCTCCCTGCCTGGAAGTCACGTTGGGGGATCCACACGGAGGTTCAAACCACCTCCGTCTCCTCCACCTGCATCCTCCTCCTCCTCCTCCTCCTCCTTCTCCCTCACCTCTTACTCCTCTTCCTCCTCCACCACCTCCTCCTCCTCCTCCTCCCCCTCCTCCTCCTCCTCATCTTCCCCTCCTCCTCCTCCTCCTCCTCCTCCTCCTCCTCCTCCTCCTCCTCCTCCTCCTCCTCCATGGTGTCCATGAGTCAGAGCCCCGTCCTGTCCCAGACCCCGCCCCCACCCCGGAGCACCCACCCTCAGCCTCAGCACCACACCGATGGGGAAGAAATAGAAGAGATCCCTTCCGTTGCCACGGTGACGACACCGGAGATGATGGACAGTGGCGAAACTGAGACGCCCTCGCCAGGTCAGTCAGGGGTGGTGGCGCTTTAATCATTCATTGTAGTATTAATATTTAATACTTAATACCTAATATTTAACGTTTAATATTTAATATTTAATGTTTAATGTTTAATGTTTAATGTTTAATGTTTAATGTTTAACGTTTTTGTTTGATTTCGATCACTTAGAAATCTGTCATGTGGATTGGATACTTGTCTAGAGTGTTTGTGGATAGACTTTCACGATTGCTTCTCCACGTCGACGACCAAATGAGTTTGCTCAGGCTTACATTTCTACAAATATTGAAGTATTAAGTAAGTATTTACACAGAGAATTACGTTGCCTTGCGAGGCAGCAGATGCAGGAGGGAGATTAGCGTAGCAAAGGCATTAGCGGAGGAAATATATATTAAAAAAAACAAACAAACACAACAACCCCTGAACCTGAACCTGTCTCCTCGGTTTGCTCCTCCAGCTGTTCCAGGCTGCGTGGTGAACTTCTCGGACCCCGAAGCGTACATAGACTCTTCCGATTACCCCCCGCTGCCGGATGGCACATTCCTGTACTGCAACTACACCATTACTGTGTACATAGGCTACGGAGTCGAGCTGCAGGTACACGCTATACAAAACACACACACACACACACACACACACACACACACACACACACACACACTAGACACACACACACACACACACATACACACACTAGACACACACACACACACTAGACACATACACACACACACACACACACACATACACACACTAGACACACTAGACACACACACACATACGCACACATACACACACACACACACCGGATACACACAAACGCACACACGCACACACACACGCACACACACACCCACTGCAGACTAAACTGCAGTAGATCCAACTGCAGTATATCAAGTGTGTATGTGTGTATGTATGTACACTGTATTAATAACGCTGTTCACTGCATGATTGGTTGGTGCTCTGTTTTGAATCTTGTTTGTTTATTTGTTTGTTTGTTGGATTCAGGTTTCACAGTGCTTTATATCCTAGTGGTTGCTATATGGCTGTAAAGAGCATTGGGTGTCTTGAATTAAATGATATATTATTATTATTAGTAGTAGTGGTAGTATTATCAATATTATTACTGATATTTTTTACTGAGTATAATTAACAGTTCTAATGATTTGCAGTAAAACGGCTGTGTTGCTTCAAAGGTCTCTTCTCTCTTCGTCTCAATCTCCATCTCTCTCTCCATCTCTCTCTCTCTCTCTCTCTCTCTCTCTCTCTCTCTCTCCTCTCTCTCTCTCTCTCTCTCTCTCTCTCTCTCTCTCTCTCTCTCTCTCTCTCTCTCTCTTCCTTTCTCACTGCCTCCGTCTCTCTCTCTCTCTGTCTCTGTCACTATCGGTTCATCTCTCCATCTCCATAACTGGCTCTGCCAATGTGTCTCCCTTTCTCTCACGCTCTGCCTCTCTTCCATTCTCACCCTCTCCATATCTCTCTCCATCTCAATGTCTATCTGTCCATCTTCGTCTCTGTCACATACACACACATACACACACACACGCTGTCATCTTTATGCCTCCCGCTCTCTCTCTCTCTCTCTGTCAATCGGCCTGTCGCTCACTCTCCATCACTATATGTCCCTTTCCTCCGGTTCGTCCCTCTCTAATTCTCTCTCTCTCCATCTCATATGTATTTCCCCCTTCCTCTATCTTAATACCGCTCTACTTCTCCCTCCTTTCTCTGTCCATTTCCCCTAACCTATCTCTCCCCCCCCCCCTCCCTCTTCTCTCTCCTCCCTCCTCTCTCTCTCTCTCTCTCTCTCTCTCTCTCTCTCTCTCTCTCTCCTCTCTCTCTCTCCCTCCCTCTCCCCCCTCCTCCCCGCCCTCCCCCTCCCCCCCACCAGCTAAAGAGTGTGAACCTGACGGAAGGCGAGCAGCTCTCCATCCAGGGGGAGGACGAGAGCGGAGCTCCCCAGGTGCTGGCCAATCAGAGCCTGCTGGTGGAGGGTCAGGTGATCCGTAGCCCCAGCAACGTGCTGTCAGTCTTCTACCGCTCGGCCGTGGAGGGAAGCCTGGGGGTCTTCCAACTCCACTACCAGAGTAAGGTCCTTTCATGGTCGTCCAATGTCCACGCTTTTATTTTGAAAAAGAAAGAAAAGTACATGCTGATTGACGGTGAAAGTGGTTCTGGTGATAATGGTGGTACTTAGTTTCTAGAAAAAAAAAATCTATATTTGCCAGTAGATTTTCCTTCTTTTTTTTATTGTAATTGGAAAAAGTCCCAAATTGAACATAAACTGAACATTGTTTTGGACAAAGGCGGTAGTCATTGCAGCTTGACAATACTGTTGAGCATTGTTAGATTGTTAGAAATGATGGATTGGATTGGATTTTAAATCGATTTAGTTCATTTGATTAAACCTAAGACCTCTGCCTTGACTATGTCTCTCTCGCTCTCTCACACATGGACACAAACACACACACACACACACACACACACACACACACACACACACACACACACACACACACACACACACACACACACACACACACACACACACACACACACACACACACACACACACACACACACACACACACACACACATTCCCTTATCCCATATCATGTTTCTTAATCATTTTACGTGATGTAATGACTTAATGCCAATTATCTGATTAAATGTCTGATAATTTCTTCATTGAATTGACTTTCAACGTCAATCAACGGGTTTTGTGTCTTGGAATAAAGTGCATTTGTATGCGCTTTGTTCTGTTAGCTGTGCACATGTGTGTGTGTGTGTGTGTGTGTGTGTGTGTGTGTGTGTGCATGCATGCATGTGTGTGTTTGCATGTGTGCGTGCGTGTGTGTGCATGCGTGTGCGTGTGTGTGTGTGTGCGTGCGTGCGTGCGTGCAAGAGTGTGTGTGTGTGTGCGTTCGCGTGCACATTCGCATGTGCTCTTCTCCGGTCCATTCCATCACCGCGGGGGGGAAACCTGTTTCAGTGGTGAATACAATAGATTAGAAGTGACTCAGAACACATCGTCCTCCTGGATTCATACCGCCGATGGGTTTAACTCGATTGTTATGCGTGGGGGGAAATTAGTTTTTGTGCTCGCTGCGTCGTGTCAGCGCCAAGGCAATTTGTTGAGTCACAAGACGTTACACCAACCACCATCCTAACTTCATTTGCCACTTTGTGGACCCTTTTTATCCACAGTCTCTTGGTCTCAGTCTTGCGAGCGTTAACATAGCGTTTCTTAGCAGGGGGTGGAATGGGCACAGAGGGGAATTGAAACCGTTAACCCTGGCATGGCTAATACCAATCGCTCTACCAGACCAAACGACACAGCACCACCTTCATTCAGACTCACACACAACACAACACAACACAACACAACACACAACACAACACAACACAACACAACACAACACACAAACAATCATGTGTGTCTGCACAGAAATCCATTCCATTACAGCCAGAAGCTGTTGCCCAAACGGAGATGATCGCGCAATCAACCCCCTTGCTATACCCCTGAGGCCGATAGCCGTTAGCATCGCGGTTGCCTTTTAGTAACTCGCTGGAATGCTACTGGGGTAGCTTGGAGCTCTCCGGATGGTTTGATGCTATGCTCTGAAAACCCCGCTACCCTGCTTCTGTTCCCCAGGGGGGGTGATGCTAAAAACTCAGCATGCAAGACAGAGATAGGATCAGACACTGTTTTCTCCACTAGTTGGGAGATGGAGATGGAGGGAGAGGAGAGAGAGAAGAGAGAGAGAGAGAGGAGAGAGAGAGAGAGAGAGAGAGGAGAGAGAGAGAGAGAGAGAGAGAGATGAGAGAGAGAGAAGAGAGAGAGAGAGGATGAGGAGGGGAGAGAGAGAGAGAGGAGAGAGAGAGAGAGAGAGAGAGAGAGAGAGAGAGAAGAGAGAGAGAGAGAGAGACTTTCACATGACTGAACTCAGACTGCATATGTTTGCTCAGATGCAAATCTGTTTTCCACCTTTTGAAACACACAAACACAGCACCACTTGCAACAACAACAGTTTTGGCAGCACAGTTGACATAACGTACATAACAAACATAACAAACATACATAGCATTATCCAATCAGAATCAGCGCGTGGGCGGTGCTTCTGTTCCCTCCCATTCCAGGCAGAGCGCTGATTGGCTGAGTCACTCCATACTCGTTTAATTGTCGCTAACTGCGACAATGTAAAGTTAGCGACAAGATGTAGGCTAATACATTTGCGTTTGGCTCTGTCTCTCTTTGGGTTTCCCTCCCGTCTCCCACAGTCTTCAGGCTGAGCTGCCCCCTGCCGAGGAAGCCTCACTTCGGGGAGGTGTCCGTGTTGGACCTGCTGCCCGGGGGCATCGCCCGCTTCAGCTGCCATATGGGCTACCACCTGCAGGGGGCGCCATCACTGGTCTGCCTCAACGCCTCGCTGCCCGCATGGAACGGCAAAGAGCCCGCCTGCCGAGGTAAGATACATACACAGTATGTTTGGTGTAAAAATAAAAAAAGGCCCTATATTACATAATCCAGTATATATGTCCTTCCTTAGCTGGTTATTAACTTGTTTCGTCGAGCCAGGAGGTGTTAGCTACGAGCGTGTTTGCGTAAAAGAGGCGGTTGGGGGTTTTGCGCTAAATATGACCAATCGCAAACAGGGACGAAGTCGACCAAAGCCGCATATTTTACCCAAGATGTGCAAACTATAACATTACACAAATACGAAGACATTTCAAATATAATCCTGGTCTGAAAGCAACACGGTTGCCGCTGCCAAAGGCAGGAAGGAAAAGCTGGCACGAAAAAAATAAAAATAGCTGACTAATTCATGCGTAAATAGGCTTATCAATATCACTGGCCCCATCGGGAAGGCAATGCTTGATCTGTGACTGTAATTACAACTGTTGTGTATTCCATTTAAATGAAGCTGTTAGATGCAGGCTATTATAGCGTGTAAGAGACAACGTTAGCCTTATTCTCTCAGCTGCAACCCCCCAAGATCGGCAGTCTTAGGAGCAAATAAATAACAAATATATAATAATAATAATAATAATATATAAAAAACAACCTAATCCGAGCTTCGACGAAGCTAAACCGTTTCACTGCGCAACTATACACACACACCCAAACAGGCATATATATACAGTATATATATATACATATGTATATATATATATCCATCCATTCCCTAATACGAACCTGTGTGTATTTATTCACATTTTTATCTGCAAGACACTTATCCTTGTCCTTCATGATGGGCTCTGATCCACTGCGGAGGAGACTTGGGGCCGCCTGGCTGACAGAAGGTAGCTGGTAGCTGGTACTCAGGCAGCCATTTGAATCACATCAGTATGCAGCTGCCGACTCTACCTAATTGGACTTGTGGAGTGGCGACAAGCATGAATAATATAAAATAATAATAATACTAAAAAAGTTTTCAAATGAAACTATTCAAAAAAACGAACTATTTGTATCATTCATTTTGTGTTATACCATGCTGGGTGGTGACAGCCGTCACTGTGTTCATGGGGGGGGCAGGATAGATTAGATTAGATTAGATTCTAATGTATTGTCATTGCACGGCACAAGTACAGTACAGCGAAAATAATTTAGCATCTAACCAGAGTGCAAATGTTGCAGTAAAGTGCATGGTAATATGCAGCAGGGGGGGCAGCCGGGGGGGGGGGGGGGGGGAAGCAGCAGGGGGGGCAGCCGGGGGTGGCAGCAGAGGGGGGGGGGGGGAAGCAGCAGGGGGGGGCGCCGGGGGGGGCAGCAGAGGGGGGGGGGGCAGCAGGGGGGGGGCAGCGGGGGGGCTGTCTTCGGGGTGCAGAGTTCAGGGAGATGACAGCCGAGGGGAAGAAGCTGTTCCTAAGCCTGCTGTTCCTAAGCCGATAGTCTGTTGGGTCTTTGGGGGCTTTGGGACCGGGAAGGTCGTCGGTTCAAGTCCCCCGAAACGCCTGGTGCACTGCCGAGGTGCCCTTGAGCAAGGCACCAGACTACCCCTCTACACTGCTCCCCTACACGGCGCTGTGTGTATACAATAGCTGCCCACTGCTCCTTACACTAGGATGGATGCAGAGAAACTAATTCCACTGTGTGTGTCGTGTGTGTGACCAATAAAGAGGATTCAATCCTCCAGATTTGGATTTAAATTTCAGTCTTTTCTGTATTTGTTTATTAAATATAGATATTCAGAGTTGTTTTTTTTTTTTTTTCTCAAAATCAAAATGAAATGTATGTGTGTGAATTAAATCCATGCTACCTTTACTTGAGCAGATGGACCCTGGATGGATGCTGATGTGTTTGATGTGTTTGATGTGTTTGATGTGTGTTTTCCCCCCCCCCTGCAGCCCTCTGTGGAGACTCAGTGAAGAACGCCACGGTGGGGAGGGTGCTGTCCCCCTCCCCCCACCCGGGACCCAACGCCACTCAGGACCGCTCCTGCTCCTGGTCCCTGGAGGCCCCCCGGGGCCAGAGACTGCACCTGCACCTGGAGAGACTTGCCCTGGGGCCCACTGACAGGTGTGTGTGTGTGTGTGGTGTGTGTAGGTGTGTGTGTGTGTGTGTGTGTGTGGTGTGGGTGTGTGTGTGTGTGTATGTGTGTGTGTAAGTGGGTCTGCCTGCCTGAGAGCGAGAGAGAGAGAGAGAGAGAGAGAGAGAGAGAGAGAGAGAGAGAGAGAGAGAGAGAGAGAGAGAGAGCGCGCAAGCGAGCGTGCAGGGGTTTGTGAATATGTGTGAGTGAGTGTCTGCCTGAGAGAGAGAGAGAGAGAGCGAGCAAGGGTTTGTGAATATCTCCATCTATGTGTGTGTGTGTGTGTAAATAATTGTGCAAATGATTAAGTAGCTAGCTTGCTAACTAACTGGCTGATGACATCCACCATCAACCCACCGACCCCCCCCCCCCCCCCCCCCCCCTCAGGCTCGTCCTGTGGAGTGGTCTGGACGCTGGGTCGGTGGTGCTGTTCGATTCGGCCCGGGGCGGTCCAATCCCGTTCGAGGGGGTGATCAGCGAAGGTCCGGCGGCCAGGGTCCAGTTCATCACGGACCGGCCCAACCGCAGCACGGGGTTCAACGTCCGCTATGAAGGTCTCTCTCTCTCTCTCTCTCGCTCTCTCTCTCTCTCTCTCTCTCTCTCTCTCTCTCTCTCTCTCGCTCTCTCTCTCTCTCTCTCTCTCTCTCTCTCTCTCTCTCTCTCTCTCTCTCTCTCTCTCTCTCTCTCTCTCTCTCTCTCTCTCTCTCTCTCTCTCTCTCTCTCTCTCTCTCTCTCTCTCTCTCTCTCTCTCTCTCTCTCTCTCTCTCTCTCTCTCTCTCTCTCTCTCTCTATCTATCCAGAGACCAACAATGGTTGTCACATGTCACAAAATGTGGCATTTAATTAAAAAATCTTTATCTTTATCGTCCTTGCAGAGGAAATCAGTTTTTGCGGTCGGTACACATTTCATCTTTCATGTCACGATTACAGTTTTGCTCATTTGCTTGAACACATGCATCCATTCAGAAGTGACCTTTTTTTTCCCGTTACCAGTACACACACACACGCACGCACACGCACACACACACACATAGGCCTACACGTAAAGCATTAAAAACATGCTGGAGCTGGAGCAGACCGGCTGCTTGAGGTTTCCTCCCGAAGACACGGACACCACAAGGTGGGAGGAATCGGGTTTATTGCAGGAGTTTGAATCATGATGAACAGAGCAGACGGAACATGCTCTTCCTTCAGTGTGTGTGTGTGTGTGTGTTGGCTGTTTTAACCTGTGGGCCTTATTGATTAACAACGACCCACAGGTGTGCAGCCTCTCCAGCCATAGAGTAATCAGTCTTAACTCAGGCCAGGTAAGGCTGCTTAAACCAGCCACCAACCACACACACACACACACACACACACACACACACACACACTCCACAACAAAAGCAACTATTTCCATCAAACAACACAACTTGTGGTCAAATGAATATATCCTTTTAATCAATCGGTACACAATGAACAACACAGTACAAATCACAGCCATCAATATGAACCGGTTCAACTTTAATTAGTGCTATAGGTCTGTGCCATGTGTTGATACTTTACATCCTTATAGTATGTGCCAAAAAAGACTAAAACAAACACATCACACACACGCCTGAATTGTATTATTTTCTCCAAAGATGATTTTTACAATTGCGATACCAAACCACACTGCGCTCTGCACACCTGCACGTTTGAGATGCCCTGTTGAAATACTGTTCAAATATATCTAGCAGACGGCGCTGCCACTGGCCAGTAACACGGCTGCTTGAGGTTTCCTCCCGAAGACAAGGACACAGGGGGATGAGGAATCGGGTTTATTGCAAGAGTTTGAATCATGGTGAACAGAGCAGACGGTACATGCTAGAGCTCTTCTTCCTCGAGTGTGTGTGTGTTAACCTGTGGGCCTTATTGATTGAACAACGACCCACAGGTGTGCAGCCTCTCCAGCCATAGAGTAATCAGTCTCAACTCAGGCCAGGTGAGGCTGCTTAAAACCAGCCACCAACCACACACACACTCCACAATATATAAAATACATTCTCTGTTTGTTTTATTCTTGTGCGTAGGTCTTTCCCGTGCACATGTCGTTGACATGACAAGTCCGACAGACTAGACAAATTCAGACATTCATTATGGTGCAGCCACCTTTGGCCTCTAACTCTCCCTACCTGCCTTTGGCCTCTTACTCTCTACCTGCCTTTGGCCTCTTACTCTCCTACCTGCCTTGGCGTCTACTCACGCTGCCTGCCTTTGGCCTCCTACTCTCCCTACCTGCCTTTGGCCTCTTACTCTCCCTACCTGCCTTTGGCGTCTTACTCACGCTGCCTGCCTTTGGCCTCTTACTCTCCCTACCTGCCTTTGGCCTCTTACTCTCCCTACCTGCCTTTGGCCTCTTACTCTCCCTACCTGCCTTTGGCCTCTTACTCTCCCTACCTGCCTTTGGCCTCTTACTCTCCCTACCTGCCTTTGGTCTCTTTCTCCCCCTACCTGCCTTTGGCGTCTTACTCACCCTGCCTGCCTTTGGCCTCCTACTCTCCCTACCTGCCTTTGGCCTCTTACTCACGCTGCTGCCTTTGGCCTCTACTCCCCTACCTACCTTTGGCCTCTAACTCTCCCTACCTGCCTTTGGCCTCTTACTCAAGCTGCCTGCCTTTGGCCTCCTACTCACCCTACCTGCCTTTGGCGTCTTACTCAAGCTGCCTGCCTTTGGCCTCTATTCACCCTACCTGCCTTTGGCCTCCTACTCACCCTACCTGCCTTTGGCCTCTAACTCTCCCTACCTGCCTTGGCCTGTTACTCAAGCTGCCTGCCTTGGCCTCCTACTCACCCTACCTGCCTTTGGCCTCTACTCACCCTACCTGCCTTTGGCCTCCTACTCACCTACCTGCCTTTGGCCTCCTACTCACCCTACCTGCCTTTGGCCTCCTACTCACCCTACCTGCCTTTGGCCTCCTACTCACCCTACCTGCCTTTGGCCTCTTCCATACATGCTTGCAAATAGCAACACAGAGGTGGCATCTTTTATTGATGGATAAGGACTGACTGAAGATTGACACGTTGTGCAAAGGAGTTTCACACAGGTTTCCAGATTCCTAATTATGTAAGAAGTTTCTATTTATATCTATATATAGAAGTTTCAGCTGTTAATAGATGTGTTCGTTTTGTTAAACAGGGTTCATCCAATAGAGTTTTGGGTCAATGCGACCCGTGTTAACTGTGCGAAACCAATGAAAAAGTGTGAACACACATTTGCAAGAGAAGACTTCTGCTGTGCTCAGAAGCCGCTGATGAATATCAAGTGGATTCCAGTTTCATTGAACGTGTCTTCAAGCAATCGAGGAATAACTGCACACAAATAAAAATATAAACTGTGGAGACCAACAAACATGTAACTAGTAGATACAGTCTAGTGAAATGTACCAACTTAGTGTAGTGTGGAGGAGGCAGAAGGCCTCCACACTAACACCGAAACTGTACCTGTGATTAAACTATTTTCTCTCTTGTCTTGTCTCTCTGCAGCGTTTGAGCGCGGCCATTGCTACGAACCGTACCTCCAGAACGGGAACCTGAGCACGTCGGACCCGGCCTACGGCGTGGGGGCGGTGGTCCAGTTCGGCTGTGACCCGGGTCACTCCCTGGAGCAGGGCCCGCCTCTCATCGAGTGCATCAACTCCAGGGACCCGTACTGGAACGACACAGAGCCCATCTGCAAAGGTACCAGCAGGACCGCCCCGGCTAGGATAGGAGCGGGCCTTCGGGTTACGGTTCTGAAAGAGTTATAAAAAGCTATAAAAAGAGATGTTCGATTCACAGATGTTTCATTCGAAAAGATGTTATCGTCATTTTAAGTCAAGCTATTTATATGTTGCAGTTAAAGACCCTATTCACAGAGCTATAGCACAAGGTGTCACTCATAACATAACATTACATTACAGTCACTTAGCAAGACGCTTTTGGGCCAAAGCGACTTACAATAGTGTGTTCAACAAAGGAAGGTGAGAGAACAACTTGTCACCAGAAGTCAAAAGTGTGTTTTAATTCCTAACAAGTCTCCAAGAACTGAGCCAGTGCCCGGGTAAAAGTACAATAAGTTGGCAAACAATAGAACAATACTAACTAACAAGCAAACAATTTCCTTAGTAAGACGCTAGCGCGCTCATAAAGCTAGTAAAAACGCTAAGAGGAAGGATCCAGGTAGCACTCCAGGTAGAGAGTTAAGTTTTTAGCATGTGGCAGAAGAGGGGCAGTGACTCTGCAGTCCTGACATCCGTGGGGAGTTCATTCCACCACTTTGGGGCCACAGGACAGAGAGAGAAGAGCCGTGACCGCGTAGATCGTCCACATGGGGCCCCTAAGCGACGGGGCAAGCAGACGCCCCTGAAGTAGCAGAGTGAAAGAGGACAGGCAGCGATGATGTAGTGCTTGACCATTGCCTGGAGGTAGAAAGGATCCTTTCATAACACTAATGATGCTCTTTTAATGTACCAGTAGTAGACTCAAGGTCACTAGTTTGGTCTCCATCCGTACCCTGCTGCGTGACATCATGACGCCTCTGAGAAAGGGCTCTATTATTGATGATAGAATGATCGGGTCTTTTTTGTTTAATGTGGTTTATTGTCCATATACAAACCCAATGAGTAATTCATGTGTAGGGTAATTCGTGCTAAGAAGAGTCAGGCTGTGTCCGGAATCATTCCCTACTCACTACTCTGTACTCCCTACTCCCTACGTCCTACTCCCTGAAACCCTACTTCCTAGATAGGTAATTCAATGTAGGGCACTTCATAGTGAGCTCATCGGAAAAAAATAAAAATACCTTGGGACACTACTCGAGTCGCCGCTAACGACGTCATTACTGTCGCATAACTATACGTGCCAGATCTCATTTGTCGTTTGGACATGTTTCTATTACCGCAATGCATGATGGTCCATATGGGTTTGGTACATTAGTACGCTACTTTCCATGATGCATTGTGGATACATTGAGAGCCATACATAGGGTATAAGTCATTCTTACTTCGGACAGCGCTACAAAATGGCGAACACACAATGCAGTGCACCACATTCAGATTCAGATTCAGATTCAGATTACTTTATTTATCCCGAGGGAAATTAAGGTGCAACAGTAGCTAAAAACTAAATAACAACAAACTAACTAAACAAAACTAGTATAAACAAGATATAACTAAATGAACTCTAAATGAAATCTAAAAGTATTGATGGATGAATTGCACAATTTACAGTATTATTACAGTAATACGTAGGTATATACAATACACAACAATACGTATAGTGCAAATTGGCAGTAATAAATACTAATAAATAACTCAGATGAATACTGAAAAAGTGACATAGGGAGTAGGGAGGGATTTTGTACACAGCCTCAGTGATTTGCTTGAAAAGCTTCAGCTTGGCTAAACCATTTCATCCTAATTAATGTGTAGCCTTCTTTTTATTTAAATGGTAATGAAAACCGAAAGCACGGCCCGAGTGCCAGTGCTGATTAACTCAATAGGGTAACAAAGAGCCAGATGAGAACCATGACACTACTACAACAACAACAACCACAACAACACAAACACAAATAAATCAACTTTGTATTTATTATTCTTGAGGCTCCTCCTCTGCACTCTCTCGAAACGCTAAAACAATTAAAAAACTGGCTACTCCAGTTTGGCTCGAATGCATTGATTGAATTGTCACTGACTCACAGTGACGTACAGTGACTCACAGTGACTCACAGTGACTTACAGTGACTCACGGTGACTTACAGTGACTTACGGTGACTCACGGTGTCTTACGGTGACTCACGGTGACTCACGGTGACTTACGGTGACTCACGGTGACTCACGGTGACTTACGGTGACTCACGGTGACTCACGGTGTCTGGCTCGTGAGTCACTGTGGCCAAAAGCCAAGAGGACGACACGTGAACGTAAACACGGTACAGGAGTTCTGTCCGAAAGCCGAATGTGTTTTGTCGTTTGTGTGGTCCAGCGCTGTGTGGGGGCGGGCTAGCCGGCCCGGCCGGGGTCATCCTGTCTCCTAATTGGCCGGAGTGGTACGGGGAGGGGGAGGAGTGTAGCTGGAGGATCCACGTCGGAGAGGACAGACGAGTGCTGCTGGACGTTCAGCTGTGAGGAACACACACACACACACACGCTCACGCGCACACGCACACACATGCATGCACACACACATGCATGCACACAAACACACACACACACACACGCATGCACATACACACACATACATGCACACATGCATGCATTTACACGCACACACACAAACACGTAGGCTTAGATGGACATACTCATACGCTTTCTCTATCTCTCTATCTCTTTCTCTCACGCACACAAGCTGACACACACACACACACAGGCTATTTGTTTTTATTAGTTTGTTTATGTGACCTCTCTCTCTCTCTCTCTCTCTCTCTCTCTCTCTCTCTCTCTCTCTCTCTCTCCTACCCTCTCTCTCTCCCTCTCTCTCGCCCTGTTTAATAATACATCCTCCCCTACAGGCTGAACATCAGCGATAGCGACATGCTGACCATCCTGGACGGGGACGAGGTCACCACCCGCATCCTGGGCCAGTACGTGGGCGGGTTCAGCCCCTTCAAGCTGGCCTCCACCACCCCTGACCTCACCGTGACCTTTCACTCCGACCCCGCGGGGCTGGTGTTCGGGAAAGGGGAGGGCTTCGTCATCAACTACATGGGTGAGGAACGCTGGGGTTCAACCAATCACAGTTGACCACAGAACCCAATTCAAGATCCGTGTTGATGATCGTTTTACAATTTCAGGTTTGTCACAAACAAATGTAAAATCAGATCAAATATTAAGTTAAAATATAAAAGATCGGAAAATAGGATCAGTGACAAAAATGATGGGTATATATATCTATATCTATAGATATAGATATATATATATATATATAGTCATCTCATTTGTGATCTATTTGATTTATTTTGTTATATATATATACATATATGTATATATATGTATATATATACTGTATATACTCATCCATCATCTTACATATACTCACCAGGTATATATATATACTTATATAATTTATACATATCATTTATTTATTTAATATATTTATATAACACTGATATTGCATATCAGTGTTATATATATATATGATATATTATATCAGTGTGCTGAACCTTTGCTTTTATCTCAATTCTCTCTGGTTCTGGCCTCTTCCTCCATTCGTCCTTATTCAATCACATCCTATTTGCTTCAGCAGCTCACCGGGGCCTCTGTCTGTATGCAGACACACACATGTCAAATACACGCACACGCACGCACGCACGCGCACACACGCACGCACATGCGCACGCACGCACACGCACACACGCACACACACACACACACACCAGGCAGAGTCATTTGCTATGCTCTCCTGATCCAACACTGCCAGCGATGTAATGCATAGCACGCACGTACACGTCCGTGTGTTACTCCCAGAGGGATTAAGCAGCAGAAGCAGACAGGGAGGACACGTCGATTCTTTGATTAGATGCCAGCATGAATACGTGCGCTGTGTGCTTTGTGTAGTGTGTGTGTGCTGTGTGTGTGTATGTATGCATGTGTGTGTGTGTGTGTCCTGAGAGAACCTATAGTTCTATAGCAAAATAGTTAGCCAATAGTTCTTAACACACGGCTTCGTGTGGACTTGTTACTCGGCATGTTGTTAATGCATAATCTATAATGCCTGACACACACACACACACACACACACACACACACACACACAGGAACACTAAAAGCCCTGCAACAAAAACACTTGCACAACAAACACAGGCAATCCATCACATGCAACATCTAACCAAGAAAATTGAACACAGCGACACGTGGATTTACAGTTCAAGGGGGTACAGCCTGACTTTGGGTACAGCCTGACTTTGGGTACAGCCTAACGTTGGGTACAGCCTAACGTTGGGTACAGCCTGACTTTGGGTACAGCCTGACTTTGGGTACAGCCTAACGTTGGGTACAGCCTAACGTTGGGTACAGCCTGACTTTGGGTACAGCCTAACGTTGGGTACAGCCTAACGTTGGGTACAGCCTGACTTTGGGTACAGCCTAACGTTGGGTACAGCCTGACGTTGGGTACAGCCTGACTTTGGGTACAGCCTGACGTTGGGTACAGCCTAACGTTGAGTACAGCCTGACTTTGGGTACAGCCTAACGTTGGGTACAGCCTGACGTTGGGTACAGCCTGACTTTGGGTACAGCCTGACGTTGGTACAGCCTAACGTTGTGTACAGCCTGATTTTGGGTACAGCCTGACTTTGGGTACAGCCTAACGTTGGGTACAGCATGACTTTGGGTACAGCCTGACGTTGGGTACAGCCTAATGTTGGGTACAGCCTGACTTTGGGTACAGCCTGACTTTGTGTACAGCCTGTCTTGCACTTGGAAAACATACCAACGGTATACAGTACAATGGGGACCGTATAGCGGTGTAATGGCGCCACCGTGATCCTTACGTTAGAATGTCAGTACACTGAAACTCACAGCATGTCCTTCCCTGAGGGCAGGCCTCCTCTCGTGCGTTCCCACGTGAGAAGCCGAGGTCACTATGGACTTGATTTGCATGCAAACCTACATACATACCCTCGCATGCAGAGAGAGACGACAATTACTTTCATGCTGAAGAGTGCACCAAACGTACCAAAAGCAGAAATGGCTGTATTGTTTGCTATTTGAATAAGCACACTTATATCAGAAAATAACTGTTATCATGCATGAGGTCACCTTATCACATTCACGTCACACACACACACACACACACACACACCGCATTGTAGTCACTCTGCTCCGTTCTCATTGGCTGAGTGGGTGACATGTGGTCAACCTTCGGAACATTCTATAGGACAGTGGTCCTCACTCTTTGTTCTCGCCAGGGGACAAGTGGATCACGAGATTGACACAATTGAAAATATATATATTTCAAAAAAATATATATATAAGTGCCTCCGACACACAAGACACATGTAGATGTTCTGTGTAGATGTTAAACAAAAATCCTAATACTGGAGAGTTGGCAAGACGTTACAGCCAGAGAGCAGGTGGTACATGCTGACATGTCAGCGCTCTCTCCCTGAGTGTGTGTGTGTTTGTGACGTGTGTGTGTGTGTGTGTGTGTGTGTGTGTGTGTATATATGTGACGTGTGTGTGGTGACGGCTGGTTCATCCTGTGCCTTGATTACTCAATGCACCACAGGTGTGCAGCCTAATCAACCTGACGCGGGGCCAGGTGAGGCTTGAATCAGCCATCAAACCACGCACACTCCACAATATATAATATACAATATATAATATACAATATATAATATACAATATATAATATACAATATAATACGCATGCCGACTACACGCCTGTTTTGTTCCATTTCATCACGCTGTATCAACCACCGGAAAGGCGAATACAGTATTGACATAATGGAATGGTTAATGATCAAGCTAATGATAATTACAATGTATTCTTTAATTGATTGCGTGAAAAAAAACTTATGTAAGAACAAATTGTGCAAACCATTAGTCTGGGTCTTGTAGCGGTTGCTCCACAGGTGGCTCATAAACCGTATTGGAACCTTTTGTTAGTTTCTGAGCCACATCCAGCAAGAGGTTCTTATGTTTTATTTGCCATATGCACAATGCGCAATTAAAGTCCAAGGGGATGCTTCCTCCCCATTCCCTCCCGCAGTATGACTTTTATAAAACACTATACTATAAAAAAGACTTTACACCATAAAAACAACAATAAAGTGACTGATGGACGAAAAAAAGTGCCAGTAGTGCAGCATCACGAATACAGACAGTGCAGTACAGTGCAGAACAGTGCAGTGACTGTAATGAGTCCAGAAAGTCCAGTAAAAGTCTGATAGGGTAATGTTAATGACATGGTGTGATAGTGGCAGCACTCCTAGCAGTTCAGAAGGCCTTGTACGGATGATGCTGCGGAAAAACAGCTTTAGAACTAACAAACTTGTTTTTTAATTGGTCCGGTTTTTACGAAAAACCCAAACCAGAGGTGTCCCGTAACGACTCGTGTCCGGACCTGCCTGAGATCCAGAACGGCTGGAAGACCACGTCCCACGTGGCGCTGGTCCGGGGCGCCCGCATCACCTACCAGTGTGACCCGGGCTACGACCTGGTGGGACAGGACACGCTCGGCTGCCAGCTGGACCTGTCCTGGAACACACTGCCCCCCTTCTGTGAAAAGAGTTGAGTGGAATAATGATGTTCACCCATAGATACATAGCTGGATACATACAGTAGATACATACATAGATACATAGATGGATACATACAGTAGATACATACAGTAGATACATACATAGATACATACAGTAGATACATAGATGGATACATACAGTAGATACATACAGTACATAGATACATAGATGGATACATACAGTAGATACATAGATGGATACATACAGTAGATACATACATAGATACATACAGTAGATACATACATAGATGGATACATACATAGATACATACAGTAGATACATACAGTCGATACATAGATACATACATAGATACATACAGTAGATACATACAGTAGATACATACATAGATACATACAGTAGATACATAGATACATACAGTAGATACATACATAGATACATACAGTAGATACATACATAGATACATAGATGGATACATACAGTAGATACATAGATGGATACATACAGTAGATACATACATAGATACATAGATGGATACATACAGTAGATACATACATAGATACATACAGTAGATACATAGATGGATACATACATAGATACATACAGTAGATACATACAGTAGATACATACATACATACATACAGTCGATACATAGATACATACAGTAGATACATACAGTAGATACATACATAGATACATACAGTAGATACATACATATATACATACAGTAGATACATACATAGGTACATACATAGATACATACAGTAGATACATACATGGATACATACAGTAGATACATACAGTAGATACATGGATACATACAGTAGATACATAGCATACAGTAGATACATACATGGCATTCCAATGTACTTGTTACAAATGGCAAATACATATCTTGTATCTAGATAGCACTCTGAATGCACTCTAAAATGCATTATTATTATTATTATTGATACATACAATAGATACATAGATGGATACATACAGTAGATACATAGATAGATGCTTAGATACATAGATGTATAGATACATAGATTCATACTGTATATAGATACATAGATAGACAGCACTCTATGCAATATAAATAACATACATAGATGTATAGATACATACTGTATGTATCTACTATACATACAGTATATACAAAGATGTAAAGAGACATACAGACAGTAGCTACATAGATACATACAGTAGATATATAGATACAAAGATGGATACATACATATATAGAAACATATATATATGTATATATACATATATATATACACATAGATGTAGATACATGATACACAAATACATAGATCTAGAAAAACATAGATATACATACAGTAGATACATAGATAAGATACAGTGTACTTCTATCTATACATACATACACTCAGATACATAGAGACATGGATCGATGCATAGATAGCAAGATGCTCGTAGATGCATACACAGATACATATAGTGGATGCATACACAGATACATATAGTGGATGCATACACAGATACATATAGTGGATGCATACACAGATACATATAGTGGATGCATACACAGATACATATAGTGGATGCATACACAGATACATATAGTGGATGCATTCATAGACCAACAGTAAATTGATGCATGCAAAGATATGCACACAGTCTGTCACTTACCTATTCAAACGTCTCTCTCTCTCTCTCTCTCTCTCTCTCTCTCTCTCTCTCTCTCTCTCTCTCTCTCTCTCTCTCTCTCTCTCTGCTGCGTGCTGCTGTCAGTAATGTACTGCTCGGACCCGGGCCATGTAGAGCACTCCACCAGGTCCCTGTCGGACCCTAAGCTGCTGGTGGGGACCACCATCCAGTACACCTGCATCCCCGGCTTCATCCTGCAGGGCGGCGCCACACTCACCTGCTACGGCCGGGAGCCAGGCACCCCCGTGTGGACGTCCAAGCTCCCCCACTGTGTTTGTGAGTAGTAGCGGCGGTCTGACTGTAGCGTCCTCCGGGCATGGGGGAACACCTTGAGGTTCAATTCAAGATTCAAGAGACTTTATTTATCCCGAGGGAAACTAAGGTGCAACAGTTGAAACAGGGGGAATAAATGCACACAAAATATAATAATACCTAAAAAAAAAAATTAACTAAACTAAACTAGTATAAACTAAATATAACTAAATGAAATCTAAATAGGGTTTTTAAAGGTGTTTGTATGCAAGCTTTAAATTGATAAATTGAGTGTAATTTGTTAGAAATGGCCTCGCCATTCGTCAGCTGTTAGTGAGTGAAATGCGCTGTAAGAACATCTGCTTTCGAGTGGACCGCGCCGGCCACTGTAGGAGACCACTTCGATTTTAGACCGATTTCTGACCAATCAGGGCTCTCTCTCCTCTGATTGGTTCAGGGAATCCATGTTACTTGTCAATCGCAGGTGCGTGAACGCAACACTGCGACTGAACAGTGGAGGGAGGGAAGAAGCAGAGAGGGAGGGGGCGTTTTTTTTTATGGTTGTTTAGTTTGAAAATGTTGCTCTCTCTTCTTAATTATGCAAATAAAACAACAACCATTATAACAACAGCAACAATAATACAATAACAATAGCAACAATAATGATGATGATGATGATGATGAGAGGGTGTAAAAGGAGCAAAACATGGGCCTTGGTTATTTTATTATATTTTATGTTATATATTGCAAATAGGCATTGTGTATTTAATCTGTAGAGGCGAGGAGGGCTTCAGGCCCCAGAGTATCCTGATTGACGTTCTACTACGATGCAGCAAACTTTTGACCTATATATTAATAATATATACTGTATATACGTCTGTATATTAATAATAAACAACCCTTAGCTTAAAAATGCAATGGCCCAATAGGTTTTTTGATGTCTGGCTGTGGCCTCCAGACCTTTTGCCGTTCACGGGCCCCTGGATAGAGGGCCCTCTGGGTAGAGGGCCCTCTGGGTAGAGGGCCCTCTGGGTAGGAGCCCTGGAGCACAACCCTGAGCCTGGTCCTGGGACTGACATTTGGCCTGTCCAATTACACACAGGGTCTGTGTGATGTATTTAGGGATTTATCACAAGAACTGTGAGAAAGAGAGAGTGTATGTGTTATTGTTGTGTGTGTGTGTGTGTGTGTGTGTGTGTGTGTGTGTGTGTGTGTGTGTGTGTGTGTGTGTGTGTGTGTGTGTGTGTGTGTGTGTGTGTGTGTGTGTGTGTGTGTGTGTGTGTGTGTGTGTGTGTGTGTGTGTGTGTGTGTGTGTGTGTGTGCATGCCTGCGCATGTCAGCATGTGTGTGGGCAGGCATGATTACTGATTACTAAGTGTTTGATATGTAAATATCATGCAAATACACCTTGGCCACCTGGAGAAAGGGAGTGGGGGGGGAATCTGCCATGAGTCACAAAACAAGCAGCCAAATGCCGTTACCCCTGTCCTCTTGTATGGTTATTTCCCCTGATGGTCATTTCCTTTTATGGTCATTTCCTGTCCCTTTTCATTTCCGGGCGGCTTCTTCAGCCGAAGAGTCGGTTTCCTGTGAGAACCCCGGACTCCCAGACAGCGGGTACCAGGTCCTGTCCAAGAGGCTTTACCTGCCGGGGGAGTCCCTCACCTTTGTCTGTTACCAAGGTTATGAGCTGATCGGCGAGGTCGCCATCAAGTGCATCCTGGGAAAGCCGTCCTTTTGGAGCGGCCCACTTCCACTCTGCAGGGGTGAGAAAGAGAGAGAGACCAAAACTCAGTATGGAGGGTGTTTTTTGGTTTTGTTTTCATTCATGGTGGAATGAACCACTAAGCTGAGGCACGCACAACACGTTGTTTTATGCATGCATCTACTAAAAACATTTATTTATGAAATTATATTTCCTAAGCCCCCACGCTTCTTGATATGATGTTAAATTGAATGAACACCCACCCACCATCACCTCCTAGCGTGCATGCAAGCTGCGTTCTCGCTTGATCACAAACAACCACACCTTTGACAAGGTGCGAGAGGTGGAGAACTGTTTTGAAATGCACTCGACTGACGGAGTGATGTCTTGCAGCCACCCATGAATGCCTCGGCAACCGTGCGTTGGAAGGTGAGTGTGTATGTGTCCATGTGCTATGACCTCTGTGTGTGTGTTTGTGTATGTTGAGTGTGAGTGTTCTCTCTGCTGCTGCCTTTCGGCAGGGTTCTCTGGGTCCCCCTGGTGGTCAGTTATGGGAATGCCCTGCATTGCAACCTCCCCTGTGTTTGTGCTTCCTGCATCCCTCTGCTTGGCTATGATTTGATATACTGCATGTGGTGTTTTTTGTAGCGTTTAACTGTTTCTGTTTGGGCTGTAAAGTGTTTAAGTGTTTGTTTTAACTGCTTCATAGTGTCTAATCGCTGTGTGATGATAGTAATATATATATATATCGTTTGTGAAAGTGTTAATCGCTGTATTATACAGTGCTTAACAGTTTCTGTAGACTTTATAGTGCTTAACTGTATATTTGTATATTATAGTTCTTAACTGTTGATAATTAAAAAGTTTAGTTTCTCTCTTTTACGGGTATTACTAATATTGATGTGTATGTTAATATTATTATATAATACAAAAGCTGCATTTTTATTATCTGAGCATTGGTAGCATTAGATAGTCATAGGATTATTAGTTGTATCATTTATATCAATAGCATTATCAGTGTTATGATGAGTGTTATTTTCCCTTATTTGTGTGGCGGTCTTGTAGTTGCAGAAGCTCCAGTGGCATCGCCGTTAGATAGTGGGAACATCGCTCTGACTGTCTTCATTCTGGTCCTCCTTCTCTCCCTGCTGGTGGGAGGGGCTTATATCTACATCACCAGGTCCGTTCTCCTCCTTTTTAACATCTCCTACAACCCCGCCACTCGTACGTGGAGAGCTTAGTAGTGGATCGGGTCTCGGCTGAATAGTCGACCCGATATCCGCAGTCTAACCCAACCTGTAGGCAACCCCTACCCCCTACCTCCTACCCCCTACCTCCTACCTCCTACCCCCTACCTCCTACCCCCTACCTCCTACCTCCTCGATGCTGTGTATCTCAATCCACTGGAAGTGGATAAAAGCATCTGGTAAATAACAGTTGATGTGGTTGTCTGTCCCGCCAGGTGCCGGTACCCCAGCTCCAACCTCCGGCTGCCTCTGATCTACCCCAACCCCTACAGACACATCACCGTGGAGGCTGAGTTCGACAACCCCCTCTATGAGACAGGAGGCGTGAGTGTTTTGGGGGTTTTTGGTTTTGGTTTTCGGTTTCAGCTTTGGATTTGACGCATGAGCTAAGCTGACGGCTAAACCTACTGTCGTCGACACATGGGGCTGATCGGTACGCGTGGTTTATCCTTATCTTATCGTTGCATCCTAGCACCCTTTTTTGTGAGAAGTCACGCTCACTGCAATGCCCTCTCTTTGGTGATTGGCATGAAAAGTGGTCACCTACCATCCGACAAATTCACTGCAAATCTTTGCTCTTCTTTTTGAGATATCCCGCACATGGACACACAGGCAGACACATAGACAGACAGACACACACACACACACATAGACACACAGGGGGACAGACACAGGCGAACAGAGACTGTCACGGGGTGAGTTAGAACCCAAATGCAGCAACAGGAAACCAGGAACAGGTGAGTGGGTACGAGGCAAACCAGTATCCAGTAAGATGTCCAAACAGACGAACCTGGAGGAAGCCGGCAGAAGGGTAGTCGAGGTCGGGCAGAGGGTCAGGTATCAGGCAAGGCAGGTTGACTGGGGACAGACCGGGTCGGGGAAACAGGCGAGACAGGCAGGTCCAAGGCAAGCAGGGTCGGGGAACGCTGGAGAGTCCTGCGTGAGTCAACTAACAATCTGGCAACGAGTGAGTGAACAGGGGGAGACTTTAATACTAGCCTGATTGGCAATGGGCCGCGGCTCCGGGCAACAACAAAAGAGGGGGCGTGGCTATCTGATCGAGTGCGGTGGAAGCGAGGTGACTGGAATGCAGAAAGTGATGAGGGGGCGTGGCTACCTGGTAGAGCGCAGTGGAAGTGTGGTGAGAGGAATGCAGACGGTGACAGGCCGAATGACACACACACACACACACACAAAGGCGGACAGACACACAGGCAGACAGACAGACACACATACACACAGACACAAAGGCGGACAGACAGACACACAGGCAGATAGAAGCACCGGCAGACAGACGCACAGGCACACACACACACACACACACACACACAGACACAAAGGCAGAATGACAGACACACATACACACAGACACAAAGGTGGACAGACACACATACACACAGACACAAAGGCAGACAGACAGACACACATACACACAGACACAAAGGCAGACAGACAGACACACATACACACAGACACAAAGGCGGACAGAAAGACACACAGGCAGACAGACACACAGGCAGATAGAAGCACCGGCAGACAGACGCACAGGCAGACACACACACACAGACACATAGGTGGACAGACACACAGGCAGACAGACAGACACACAGAAGGACAGACACACAGGCAGGCAGACAGAAACACAGACACATAGGCAGACACACAGGCAGGCAGACAGACACATAGGCAGACACACAGGCAGGCAGACAGACAGAAAGAAGGACAGATGGGGCGAAAGCATAAACTTCTTGGCAGAGGTAATTAACACCTGCTAGTCCCAAGCCCTATTAATAACTTGGACTGAGGATTCTTCCAAAGCTTTTAGCAGGGAAAACATAAGAGGGAATATAATAAGCCCCTTTTATACAGAGATCCCGCAATATTCTCTAATACTCTAATTCTCTCTCTCTCTCTCTCTCTCTCTCTCTCTCTCTCTCTCTCTCTCTCTCTCTCTCTCTCTCTCTCTCTCTCTCTCTCTCTCTCTCTCTCTCTCTCTCTCTCTCCCTTCATCTTCACAGGACACTCGTGAATACGAGGTATCAATATGATACCTGCAACGAACCAAATCCTCTGAAACCAAGAGCCAACACAACACTCTCCCCCCCGTCCACACTCTTCATCGCCGTCCTCCTCCTCCTCCTCCTCCTCCTCCTCCTCCTCCTCCTCCTCCTCCTCCTCCTCCTCCTCCTCCCAGGCAGAGCTTGTGTAAATATCTACAGTGATGTCCCCTCCTCTGCCATCACACGGCCATCCTCTCCTCCTGTACTCTCATACCCCGACGGCTTTGAGAGTGGATAGAGAAACATTATAGAGAGAGAGAGAGAGAGAGAGAGAGAGAGAGAGAGAGAGAGAGAGAGAGAGAGAGAGAGAGAGAGAGAGACTGAAGAAATGGTTTGCTGGGAACCCCGAAAAGTAAGGAAGAGTGTTCAATTGAAGAACGCAAAAGAATGATAATTAAAAATAATAATAATAATGGATAAAAGAAGAGGACTGAAAATGGAGAAAAAATAAGATGTTTTCAAAGAGGAAATTAGGAGAAATGGAAAATTAACGATGCACTTTTGAAAAAAAAATCAATGTATTGTCCATTTACTCTGCCGCTATTTAACGGTGATGACTGGCAGCGTGTAGATCAACGGCACCACGTGGACAACGGGAGGACCCAATACAAACACGTCAATATGAAATACTTAGCGAAAACAAGCTCTGAAATAGCATTACTCCAATATAAATCATATTGTGGGGGTGGGGTGGTGGCACATATTATTTTTTTAATATAAACGATTTCACCACATCACGCAACGATAACGAGGGGGGGGGGGGGTACGGGACGAGCACCGGGTCATTAACGGTTGGGGTTTTTTTGGTAGCAAATACGGCTAGTACGCACACTACTTATCGCGTCACTACTACTGCTACTATTTTCTTTCCTAATGTTTGTAGTATTCAACATACCCAGACGGATTTGCCAACCATTGTGATTCGGTTTATTGACGAATTGTTTGAGGAAAAACGGGACGACATGGTCCGTGCAGATCGGTAGTTGTTGTTGGTTGACTTGAGAAACCGTGTAGCCAATAGGAAGTGGCGTGGCAGCGCTAGCCCCGCCCACCCAGAGGAAAGTATCTATTTATCTATTTTGATGTACAGTAAATGTGATGTTTTATGCAAATTGATAAATGTACATTTTCATTAAGACGGAAAAAAAAATGTGTATACGATTTGCGTAAATAAATGGAATTTTTTTAATTAAAAAAAAGTATGAAAGAAACAAAATTGTCTTTTATTTTCGATAAAATCGAGCTGTTCCATATGAAATAACTTTCAGTGTAACACACACACGCACGCACACACACACACACACGCACACACACACACACACACACACACACAGACTATCTTTCTAAAAATATAAATAAATCAGGGATATAGTGAGGAAAGGCTAGAGACAAGCTGGTTGCTGCCTAGCGGCGATTCTTTTATTTTTTTTCCTGTTTATTGAAAGCTGCCCAAATATGAAACCCTGAGCACAGCCAAGTCTGGCTCGCGCCCTCCTCGCGGGAACAAGACGGCGACCACTCACTACAATAAATAAGCGAAGAAAAACAAGCTGTAAGCAAAATGTGCACGTCAAAGATAGGCGGATAGATAAAAAAAAATATTTAAACTATTCCTACTATTCCTTTTTATAGTTTTACTTTCACAACAATTATAATTGACATAATAAGTTCTCAAAAGTGTTGTTAAAGTTAAAACGGTAGTACACATATATATTGATATTGTGTAATGTATTATTGATTTAAATGTAGGTTTCAATCCAAAGTAAATACTTGTTCAGCTTTAAATTTTGACTTGATTATTCATTGTGATGCATTACATTACTTGTGCTCTAAGTGTACAGCGTTATATATATATATATATATATATATATATATATATATATATATATATATATATATATATAAGTGTATACAGTGTTGTTTTAATTACCATTTTTAATAAGTGTTCGCTGTTGACATTCCTAATTTGCCCCGTGACCATCTTAGCATTATATTTAGCAGGTACAGTTTTTGGTCTATAATTTCAGTACCACTTAATACTTGCACTATGTAACTATGGCTGCAGTTCCAACTCAAGCCACAAGGGGCTTCCAATGGGAAAATGTAAATAGTGCAGGTTTAACCTTTGACCTTGTTCTCTACTTAGAACATAACACCGTTGTTGCTAACCGTTATTGTTGTTAACCGGCTTGGTTTTAAAACAATAATCCTATTTGTACACAATTACAAACAAAAACAACCCATCCAATTCAAAGTCTATTGTCAGACATAGTTTATAAAGTATGCCAAGCTTTACATCAATGTTTCACGTAAATGTAAAATATTTTAGATAACCATTCACAGTTGTTAACGTGAAAACACAGCGACAAAAATAAAGCAACGAACACAGCAGTATTCACAAAGTTGACAGTTGGTCCTGACAGATTGATGCAGTGTTGTTGTGTTGACTTGTATAAAGGCCCTTGGAGAACCATGGAAAAAAACAGTAGCTTATCTTTGTAATATACTCCAATTCTCATCTTTACTTTTCTTCTTTTCAATACTTTGTTTTGGTCAGTACTTTCTTTTCAAACAACAAAGTGTTGTTTTAAGACCGACCTTTCATCTTTTTTTGATTATGTAGTAATGGTTATGAATGTGTGTATTTCCTGGCCCATATATTACACCTGATGTAGAAGAAGAGACCCACCTTGCTATGATTATAAAAAAAAAGACCCTATAAAACTCTCTGTTATCCAGGTCAAATTGTGCCTCGACCACCATGTAAATCACATTAGTTTAAAGTGCGTTGTGAGTGTGTCAGCGTGACTCTCCCAACATCCAGGGCTCACGGGAGGGTTCCTGCAAAAGCACGCGTTATCCCACGTGACCACAGGGGAGTGTGTGTGTGGGCGGTCGGGTGGAGGAGAGGGAGAGGGAGGAGAGGGAAGTGTGTGTGTGAGCGGTCGGGTGGAGGAGAGGGAGAGGGAGGAGAGGGAAGTGTGTGTGTGAGCGGTCGGGTGGAGGAGAGGGAGAGGGAGGAGAGGGAAGTGTGTGTGTGAGCGGTCGGGTGGAGGAGAGGGAGGGGGCAAGGCCACAACAATGACACAACAACGTGTCATTGTGTTGCCAGGGAGGATGGGGGAGAGGTGAGGAGATGAGGGTCCAGGGGCATTAAGTTGTCTACCACATCCCTTATTAACTTGATTTATGGGGCGGATTGTGAATGTGGGACCATATCCTCTGTGTTCTGGGACCAAGAAAGTGTGTAAATATGCATTTTTTTTAAATACAATCTCCAGCCTGACACTATTGCATGCATGGCTACAGTTGGGTCATAAAATAGGAGAGGATGGTGTTTTTAATATATTTGTACAAATCATGATATTAAATAAACAAAATGTGTGGTTCCAGTATGTCCATTTTTATTCCAACACTAAAGGTATATATATAATTTTTTTTACTATACTATATTTGGCTATACTATATATTTGTATTTATCTTCCTCTTTTTGGAGCCCAATATTCATTTGTGATACCTCTGAGACAAGACTTTAATAAACAAGGGCAAATTGACAATTGACCTTATTGTGGCCTTAAGAGAAGTGAACAACAGCCCTACAGTGTGTCCACTGAGGTGCTTAAAATGCAACAAAAAGACTTGTTGAAATGTTGAAATGAAGTTATATGCCAGGCTATTTATTGACCATCAATGTACTTGATAATAATAATCCACCTGTAGCCCAGTACACCAAGAACAGCATGTGTCCTATCTTGGTAAAGAGCTCATTTTTATACCGTTATTGACGAGTGCTATCTTGTACCCACAGATCACTACCACACCCCTAGTGATGCATAGATTATCTTTTATTTCATTGTACATATATACTGTGAATATATACCACAAATATACTATACATATAAACCGCAAATCAGGAAGAACGCATGCAGGGGGTCAAGGGTTATAAATGTCCATGTGACAACTGGACTCCTGTCTCGCTGATCACGCCAATTACATGGTGTCATTAGTAGTTTAGCGGATGGATTCTGTGACTACAATAAACACTAATAAACACTCAGTTAAGCACAACCGACATGCACAGTAACTCCAGAGTGTGTTTACAAACGAGTCAACGAACAGACCACTGATTGGCTAGAACCAGAGGACCTTCATTACACATGTATTATTTAGCAGAAAAAGGTTTTTAAAACTCATTAAAGGTGCTATTGATTGACATTAGGTATTACATTATTGACATTGTTATGTAGACAAATCATTAAAAAAAAATGAATACATCCATGGAGCTTTGAGAACGGTGTGGAATGAAAATATGGCTTAAAAAAAATGTTGACTAGTCCGAAATGTATGTTTTGTTCAAGATGTCTGACGTTTGGGAAACGCTTCTAACAAGGCTTGTGACCCAATAGTATGATGACGACGGTATGACATGGCAACTCTGTGTCAGCAGCCATTAAGGGTCTTAGTAGTCTCACCCTGGTCTCAAAACTTGAGACCAGGGTGAACATTGATTGGTTCATCTTTTGGTCTACCATGAAAAGTATGAGTAATCATGTCAAGTGACATGACTCAAGTCTCACTCAACTCGACCGTTAAATACGCAAGGGGAAGGTGTGCGCCATCTAGTGGCTGACTCTTATCAATGTTATAAATGTTATCAATAGCACCTTTAAGTCTCCAGAATGTCAGCGCAATTCCAACACGTATCCCCAGAGTTCTTGTGGAGGTGTGTCAAGTGTGACACTTGTGACAAACATTTTTTGCAATCCTGCAATGCAATCATTGTGACGTCGACAGCACAGGGGCGCTACAGTGACGGTTTCAGACGGTTTCCCCTCCTATCAACTATCCAATTGAAGAGAACGCTAGGGGTTAGAATAAACCAAATTGATTGGGCCACTAGAGGCGCGATTGAAATGAGTTTCTATGCAGTCACTGTAACTGCTTTTCAACCTCGGCTACTATTTACATGTACAAGATAATCACAGCTCTATTTAATAAGACATTCGTGCCTGGAAGCCACAGACAAACTGAACATTAATCAGGTGAATACTTTTACATCGAAACAACCCAAAAAAACAACATGAATATTCATATATATATATTCATATATGAATATTATATACATAACATAATAATAACATAATATTGAACATTTGAGTAAGGCATGCTAAACCTCTCTCTCTTGTTCTCTCTACCTCTCGCTCACTATGTGTCTAAAGTTAGCTGTTTAGGTGTTATCTCTCTCTCTCTCTCTCTCTCTCTCTCTCTCTCTCTCTCTCTCTCTCTCTCTCTCTCTCTCTCTCTCTCTCTCTCTCTCTCTCTCTAACTAGCGTGTACATGGTGTCTAGGTGTGGTGGTTGCGTGCCAGTGAACCGTTCTGTCCACGGGGGCCGACAGCAGGTGGTTGTAGGGAACGTGGACCTTCAACACACAGTACCTCTGGCCCGAGTCAGGAGTGGGGGAGACCAGGGTCGAGTAAGGGCTCACTTCCTGTTTACAAGAGAAGAAGAAACAAAACCAAAAACAATGACACACACACACTCACACACATGCGCACACACACACACACACAAAAGACAGTAACATCTTGGGCTGAAGTGAACAGCAACATCTGTCTATTGCATAGGCCAGTGGTCCTCAAACAATGTTTTACAAATTTACCCCCTCCAAAGATATATATATATATATATTTAAGTACCCCGTTCATCAGCACACATAACATTTGAAGGGAAATACTTAACATTTTAGTGAAAAACAACACAGGGCTTCCCTAATGATTTCATGTCATTAATTGGAATGATTCCCAGAGCAGGTACATAACATGAACCCATGTTCATGTGCATGTGTATTCAGATACACCTTATATTTACATTTTCGTACCCCCTGCAAATTCTAAAGTACCCCTAGAGCAGTGGTTCTCAAACTTTTTTCAATAATGTACCCCCTTTGAAAAAAAATGTCAGCCAAGTACCCCCTGATCAGCGCAAAAACAATTTGGTAGGGGAAAAAAGTCTATATAAAGAGGTCTCGTACAGCGCTGCACCATCAGAAAGGAAAGCATCCACCTGAGGAAAGCAGGTGAAATCCCCCTCTGCACATGCCCTTTTCCACAGCTCTACTTTCTTCAGAAAACCGCCCACCTTGTCATACAGGTTCAGAATGTTGGTGTCCTTGCCCTGCAGACACACATTCAGTTTGTTAAGTTTGCTGAATATATCTGCCAGATAGCTAAGCTTTGCAAGCCAGTCTGTGTCCTCAAACAAGATGGCATGAGATCCGTGCTCTGACAGAAAGGTGCGCACTTCAGATCGTAATTCCAACAGCCTGTTGAGTATTCTCCCTGAGAGAGCCAGCGCACTTCTGTGTGTAATAGCAGTTGTGTGTGTTCCGCTCACATGTTTTCACACAGGCGGCGAAACAGTCGCGCATTAAGTGGCCTTGACTTAATAAAGTTGATTACTTTTACACTGCCGTTCAAAACGTCATGCAACACAGGACTCATTTTCTTGGACGCCAGTGCTTCCCTGTGTATGACACAGTGAGTCCACTGCACTTCAGGGTTTTCATTTGGAATCCGCGCCATGAGTCCTTTCACGCGGCCGGTCATCAGTACAGACTGTGCAGGATTTCCAGTTCAGACCGTTTTCACCAAAAAACAACATTAAAAACATAAAAAATGTCCTCCCCAGTTGTTTTCCCCTCCAAACTCTTGCAGAAAAGTATGTGTTCGCGAATGTCGTCAGTATCAACGTATCTCACAAACGCAACAAGCTGTGCGTTTCCACTGACATCTGTCGATTCATCAAGCTGGAGTGAAAAGGATTTGCCGAGTTTTCCCACAACCTGATCAACAATGTCTGTTCCCATGGTATCTATTCTGCGACAAACGGTGTCATTTGACAAAGGCACAGTTTTTAACTTATCCGCCGCGTTTTTGTCCAGCATAGTCTCGGCCAATACAACAGCGGCTGGAAGTAAAAGGTCTTCAGCTATGGTGAATGGCTTTTTGGCTTTAGCTATGAGCAAAGACACCGCATAAGACGCCTGGAGTGCTTTGGCTGATGTTGTGGAGACTTTTCGTATCGTTTCTTGAGATGATCTGAAGTCCGAAAATGTTCTTTTAAAAAACTCTGGTGGCTTACCAACATGACATGGATGTTTTGTGCCGAGATGTCATTGAAGGTGCGCTGACTTCATGGAACTGTTGGCTAATTTCTCCCCGCAAAAAAAGCACAGTGCCTTGGGAGGGTTGCAGCTAGATGAGGTAAATCCCATTAAAACATATTCATCCTGATACTGACGGTATTTTGTTGCTCTGTTTTCACTTTCATTTTGACTTCTTTCTCAGTGTTTTCAGCTGTATCGCTGCTACGTTTTTTCAAAACTGTCTTCCCGCTCACAATTGAACGTGATTGCGTAGCCTAACCTTATGTTGTTAGCACAGTTTACGGCAGTAACGATTAAAAACAGAAATATTGAATATCGAATGTTTTTTACCGAATTTTAATTTACATTTTAATTTAATGTATTGTAGTATCATTATTTTAGGAATTATGCATGACTGATTTTTTTTAATTAACATTTAAAAAAATCTCACGTACCCCCTGCAGTACTCCAACGTACCCCTAGGGGTCCGTGTACCTCCATTTGAGAACCACTGCCCTAGAGGGTACACCCCCATTTGAGAACCACTGGCGTAGGCTACGGCCATTGTGAGAGTAGCAAGGCTAACTGACCCATTAGCAGCAGTTAGCATTACGTCTGTACAAATCTAAAAGCTGTCACACTCCAACCGTCTCTCTTTTAATGTAAATGCAAAACATCACACATAACAGAGATATAGCACGAGCGAGACACTGGGCAAGTTTACATGCAGCTTACTCACTCTCAGCGGGGGGCCGTGGGGTTGACGGGGGCGGGGTCTGAGTGAGGGGGTGGGGCCATGGTCTCCATGGGGATCGTCACAGGAGGAGGATGGGGAGGAGGAGGAGGAGGAGGAGGGAGGGAGGTCTTGGACTGTGACAGACAGACAGACAGACAGACAGACAGTGGCTGTGTCCAAAATCATTCCTTCATTCCCTCCTCCCTCTCTAAGGGAGTTCAACTACACAGTGAGTTCATTGGCTAAATGAAAAAAAACAAACCCACGTTCAAACACTACTGGAGTCTGGAGGTTAACGACCTCATCGCCGTCTCACAACACAAACGTGTCAGATCTTCGTCGGAGGACATCGCTTCTTGTCGCTTTCCTCTGCCGTTTTTCTTACAGTGCAATGCATGATGGTCTATATGCTTGGTCAGGGACCCTCGGTTGAACAGCAGCTTGCAGGATGCACCGTGGTACGTACGATGAGCGCAGTGTACGTAGGGTCAAATACCTCTCACGATACACTCGGACACTTACTCGCAAAAAAACTCTACTCTTCATGTAGGGGAGGGATTTAGGACACAGCCAGACAGAGGCACCAGACTGCATGCAGTAAAGAAACTCAGAAGAAAATAATGCTAATAACCAACAACAGCCAACAGTGTGTCCTATAGAGGTCGGAGTGTGTGCCCTATATAGGGGGGGGGGGTGTTTGTGCCCTATAGAGTTGGGGGTGTGTCCTATAGAGGTAGGGTGTGTGTCCTATAGAGGTGGGGTGTGTGCCCTATAGAGGTGGGAGGGGGTGTGCCCTATAGAGGTAGGGTGTGTGTCCTATAGAGGTAGGGTGTGTGTCCTATAGAGGTAGGGTGTGTGCCCTATAGAGGTGGGAGGGGGTGTGCCCTATAGAGGTAGGGTGTGTGTCCTATAGAGGTAGGGTGTGTCCTATAGAGGTAGGGTGTGTGCCCTATAGAGGTGGGAGGGGGTGTGTCCTATAGAGGTAGGGTGTGTGTCCTATAGAGGTGGGGTGTGTGCCCTATAGAAGTGGGAAGGGGGTGTGCCCTATAGAGGTAGGGTGTGTGTCCTATAGAGGTAGGGTGTGTGTCCTATAGAGGTAGGGTGTGTGTCCTATAGAGGTAGGGTGTGTGTCCTATAGAGGTAGGGTGTGTGCCCTATAGAGGTGGGAGGGGGTGTGCCCTATAGAGGTAGGGTGTGTGTCCTATAGAGGTAGGGTGTGTGCCCTATAGAGGTGGAGGGGTGTGCCCTATAGAGGTAGGGTGTGTGCCCTATAGAGGTGGGAGGGGGTGGGCCCTATAGAGGTGGGAGGGGGTGTGCCCTATAGAGGTGGAGGGGGTGTGCCCTATAGAGGTGGAGGGGTGGGGGTGCCCTATAGAGATGAGTGTGGTGGGCCCTATAGAGGTGGGAGGGGGTGTGCCCTATAGAGGTGGGGGGGGGGTGCCCTATAGAGGTGGGGTGGGTGTGTGCCCTATAGAGGTGGAGGGGTGAGGGTGCCCTATAGAGATGAGTGTGGTGGGCCCTATAGAGGTGGGAGGGGGTGTGCCCTATAGAGGTGGGGGGGGGGTGTGCCCTATAGAGGTGGGGGGGGGTGTGCCCTATAGAGATGGGGGGGGTGTGCCCTATAGAGGTGGGAGGTGGGGGTGCCCTATAGAGGTAGGAGGGTGTGTGCCCTATAGAGGTGGGAGGTGGGGGTGCCCTATAGAGGTAGGAGGGTGTGTGCCCTATAGAGGTGGGAGGTGGGGGTGCCCTATAGAGGTGGAGGGGTGGCGGTGCCCTATAGAGGTGGGAGGTGGGGGTGCCCTATAGAGGTGGAGGGGTGGCGGTGCCCTATAGAGGTGGGAGGTGGGGGTACCCTATAGAGGTAGGAGGGTGTGTGCCCTATAGAGGTGGGAGTGCCCTATAGAGGTAGGAGGGTGTGTGCCCTATAGAGGTGGGAGGTGGGGGTGCCCTATAGAGGTGGGAGTGCCCTATAGAGGTAGGAGGGTGTGTGCCCTATAGAGGTGGGAGGTGGGGGTGCCCTATAGAGGTGGAGGGGTGGCGGTGCCCTATGGAGGTGGGGGTGCCCTATAGAGGTAGGAGGGTGTGTGCCCTATAGAGGTGGGAGGTGGGGGTGCCCTATAGAGGTAGGAGGGTGTGTGCCCTATAGAGGTGGGGAGGTTTGCACTATATTAGTGAAGGTGTGTGCGCACATAGGCTGCATTCATCAATTCATCAAAAAGTTAAGTGTGAGGTCCTAATGGAAGAGGTGGACAAATGAGGTTTAATAATGAGGTCATAATAGAGGAAGATACATGGAGTAAATGAGAGAGTATCATAATGGAGAATCATAATAGAACAGGTGGACATATGAGGTCATAATGGAACAGGTGGACAGATGAGGTCATAAAGGAACAGGTGGATGGATGAGGTCATAATGGAACAGGTGGACAGATGAGGTCATAATGGAACAGGTGGACAGATGAGGTCATAAAGGAACAGGTGGACAGATGAGGTCATAAAGGAACAGGTGGGTGGATGAGGTCATAAAGGAACAGGTGGACGGATGAGGTCATAAAGGAACAGGTGGACGGATGAGGTCATAAAGGAACAGGTGGATGGATGAGGTCATAATAGAGGAAGATAAACAGGGTTATGAGATGAGGTCATAAAGGAACAGGTGGATGGATGAGGTCATAAAGGAACAGGTGGATGGATGAGGTCATAATAGAGGAAGATAAACAGGGTTATGAGAATGAGGTCATAAAGGAACAGGTGGATGGATGAGGTGATAAAGGAACAGGTGGATGGATGAGGTCATACTAGAGGAAGATAAACAGGGTTATGAGAATGAGGTGATAAAGGGACAGGTGGTTAAGCGGAGAGGGCGAGGGGACGGCACACAGTACTAGTAGTGGTAGTAGTAGTAGGGGCTATACAGTGCCTTCTCAGCAGCACTGTGGGACAAAGAGGAAAACGTTATTAGTCAGAGACAGTGGACAGAGGGACCAAACGGCCCAGGAACAGATGGAGTGGAGCGATGCGCATTTTCCACCGTCATGAATAAATACATTTTGATTCATGATTGAAGAAGGAGAAAAATCTTTAGAGCTCGGAAATCTTTAGAATCTTTAGGGCTTTCGAAAAGGTCAGATTTCTGTGTGTGTGTGTGTGTGTGTGTGTGTGTGTGTGTGTGTGTGTGTGTGTGTAGGCCAGTTTGTGCATGCATGTGTGTGAGTGCATATGAGTGAATGTGTGTGTGTGTGTGTGTGTGTGTGTGTGTGTGTGTGTGTGTGTGTGTGTGTGTGTGTGTATGTGTGTAGGCCAGTATGTGCATGCATGTGCGTGAGTGCATATGAGTGAATGTGTGTGTGTGAATATTGGTGTGTGTGTGTGTGTGTGTGTGGTGTGTGTGTGTGTGTGTGTGTGTGTGTATGTGCGTGCATGCGTGCATGTGTGTGCGTGTGTGCCTCTCTCACCTCTTCATCACTCTCGGGCTCCCCCGGCCGCCTCTCGTCCTTCTTGCCGTTGTCGTCCTCCCCCTTCTTCTTTCTGTCCTTGTCCGGCAGGATGTCGTCGATCCAGGCCAGGTCGTGTTGGGAGAACATGAAGTCCATGAGCTTCCGTACCACCAACAGACCCAGGATCTACAGACACAGCACAGAGAACCATCACCTTCCAGCCTGGGAAGCCGATGGTCCAAAAACACATGGGAGGATCCTCTGGTCTGAAGTTGGCTTCTGTTGTCGTACACACACACACACACACACACACACACACACATGAACAAACACACACATGAACAAACAAACAAATACGCACACACACACACATGGACAAGCACACATGAACAAACAAACACACACACACACACACATGGACAAACAAGACACACACACACACACATACAACACACAAAACACACACACACACACATTATAATACACACACACATGAACTAACAAACCCACACATGAACAAACACACACATGAACAAACAAACAAACACACACACACATGGACAAACAAAGACAAACACACGCACATGAACACACACACAAATACACACACACACACACATGATAATACACACACACATAAACAAACAAACCCACACATGAACAAACACACACACACACACATGAACAAACACACACACACACACACACACATGCACGCATGAATAAACACACACATACACACACACTTTCCCACATAGTGATTAATGAGGAGCATTAACTGTCCAGGGGCAGGCTAGTGTAGTGTTGTGTAGTACTCGTTCGATGCCCATTTGCTGTCTGACCTGTAAGTCTGATGCCCTAACCTCTCACCTGCTCATTAATGACATGCATCTCAAACAATTGTCCATTTGGATAAAATGGTTTATTTAATAGTGAATAGCTTTTACTGGATCACACATATTACATCGTCACACCTCATGTTGTTTGCTTTAATTATATATTGATTTAATTATTACAATACATCAATCATACTCCCTCTCTCTGTCTCTATATGTCTCTCTTCCTCTGTCTCTATATGTCTCTCTCTTCCTCTGTCTCTATATGTCTCTCTCTTCCTCTGTCTCTATGTCTCTCTCTTCCTCTGTCTCTATATGTCTCTCTCTTCCTCTATCTCTATATGTCTCTCTCTTCCTCTGTCTCTATATGTCTCTCTCTTCCTCTGTCTCTATATGTCTCCCTCTTCCTCTGTCTCTCTATGTCTCGTCTCTATGTCTCTCTCTTCCTCTGTCTCTCTATCTGTCTCTCTCTGCCTCTATCTCTATATGTCTCCCTCTTCCTCCCCTCTCTCCTCTTCCTCCTCTCTGTCTCTCTCTCTCCCCCCTCCCCCCCCCTCTCTCTCTCTCTCTCTCCCCCTCTCTCCCCTCCCTCCCTCCCTCCATTGGGCCGCCATCCGAGAGCCCCCTTAACAAATGGTGGTGGTTGTTGTCGTGGTGACGTGACGCGCTCACCATGACGGGGAAGATGATGGCCAGGAAGGTGGACTTGAGGGTCCAGAGGATGGCGAGGCAGATGATCTGCACCAGCGTGAAGAGGTGGACCCGTCTGAGGGGCACGTGGCGCAGGAAGGAGAAGTCCGGCTGGTGCTTGGCGGGCATCAGGTACAGCTTGATGCGCTCCCAGAACTGGTGGGGGGGGGGAGGGCAACACATTTGTTTGGATAAGGGAATGCACACACAAGATACAAGCTACAAGATATTTATAAGATGCTTTATTGTCCATTTGCGACAACAATGGAATGCTTACTCCCCCATTCCATTTTTAAAACAATACTATAAAAAATACTATATACAATAAAAAGGAACATAAAAACACACACACAGATTGACTGCAGATTTAACGCTGCATTTGTAGTGAAATGAACACATATACAGGCGACTAGGAATTAAGAAGTAGTAAAGTTGTTAGTTCAAATCTAACCAAGTTAAAAATGCATTAAAAATGGTTTCAAATGTGTTTCTCTGCATTTAGGAGCAATGGGCAGCTACAGCTGCCAGGGGAGCAGTGTAGGGGTCTGGTGCCTTGCTCAAGGGCAGTGCTCGGCAGTGCCCAGGTGTTTCGGGGACTTGAACCCGCGAACCCTTTCCGTTCCGAAGCCAAGTCTTGACTTTTCAGATCAAATATAAGATTGTGAACTGTTGTTTCCATCCCTGGCAAACGCTTACCTGAATGCCACTCAAGGAAGCCACTCCCATGTAGAGGAAGACTCCGTAGAGAACGGGCATGGGGATGTACTGGAGACACACAACAAACAAACCTCTCTTAGTTGAATACACCGTGAAGAAGAAGAAGAAGAAGAAGAAGAAGAAGAAGAAGAAGAAGAAGAAGAAGAGGAGGAGGAGGAGAACCTTTGCAGTTCAGGACGCGGTGCGTGTTTCAAACAACTGACCTTAAGGACCGGTGCCAGGAAGACGGAGACGCCGGTCAGAACGAACACCAGAATGCCCGTCAACCGCTGCTCGCTAAGGTTTGGGGGGGAATTAGACCATTTGAATGCAAAGGTTCATAGAAATTCATAGTTAGCTAGTGAGCTAGTTTGGTACTTAGTTTGTTTGTTCGTAAGCAAGTTAGTTAGTTACACATTGTTGGTTATTAACTACTATAACTACTAACAAAAAATAGATATGAATACCAAATAATATAAATAACTAAATAACAGGATCATGTAAATGTAAAACAGAACATTGTAGAATAACATGTAACAGAACATTGTAGAATAATCATGTTACTAAACATTGTAGAATAATCATGTTACTAAACATTGTAGAATTATAATGTTACAGAACATTGTAGAATACTCATGTTACAGAACATTCTAGAATAATCATGTTACAGAACATTCTAGAATAATCATGTTATAGGACATTGTAGAATCATCATGTTACAGAACATTCTAGAATCATCTTGTTTGGGGACATCCCAGAATATTGATGTTCCTGGACATTCGACAACGATCTGAGGGGCAGCAGCAGGGCTCACCGAACCCCCAGGAACTGCGGCTGTTCTCCCGGGGCGCTGGACTCGCTCTCCATCTTCAGCGAGTCGATGTGGGCGATGGAGATGACGGTGGCGGCCACGTACCACGGCAGGCCCATGAAGGAGCACACGGCCATCAGCACCCCCACCCACAGCAGGTCCAGGTGGTAGCCACAGCCTTTCTGCAGGGAGCCACAGACGTAGACCCGGGGGTCCGTTTTATGGACTACATTTATTTATATATATTTTTTATTGAAATTAAATCTCATGTTAGACAACAAACTGTAACTTTAAGAGGAAAAACTACTATTAAAAGATGACTAGTTAATGACTTCAATGACTAGTTAATGAAGATTACTATTTTCTATGAAAAGGGTTGGTGATGAAGTGTTATACACGCTAGTATTAAAGATTCAAGATTCAAGATGTGTTCAAGATTCAAGCAGTATGAACTTCATCAACAATACTATACTATGCTATACCAAACTATGCAATACTATGCTATACAATACTATAGTATAGACAACACTGTATACTACCTACTATATACTTTACTATGTACTATAATCAACACCATATACTACCTACTTACTATATACTAAAAACAACACTATATACTTATTTACATTTTTATGTAACTATTGAATGATTTTACTGTGTGTGTAATTGTACCCTGTCTGTTATAATATAAACAACAATATATACTATCTTCTATATACCGTATTGACCCGAATATAAGACAGGTTTTTTTTCCTAGAAAAAAATCTGAAAAAGAGGGGTCGTCTTATAATCGGGGTTTAGACTTTTCAATGTACCGTAATTGCACATGTAATTGCGCAACAACAGATCGCGCCAAACGAGTGTTCCGAGACACCGCGCGACACTTAAAGTAACTCAAAGTCTTAAAGTAACAGTACATAAAAACAGTTACCTGGAGAGATAGAAATGGAGAGACACAGCGACCAACTTGAAAAAAGTGGCTCAAAAGTAGGGCAAGTTAATAAACAGGAGAGACGAAGTTACGATGCCAATTTTAAGATAATGGTGATAAACGAAGCAGAGACATCAAACACCTGTCATTGCGACGCAGGACAAGCCTTGCCCAGCGCCTGGCCTCAGACTTCAGAGAGAAGCTACTGTCTTATCAGCGATATGTGATCAAGTTAAGGAAGAAGCACTCATACCCCCTTGATCAGATGGGCAATGCTGATCAAACGCCTGTGTATTTTGACATGCCAACATCTGTCACTGTGCATAAGAAAGGCGACAAATCAGTGATCTACTGATCTACTGGAAACGAGAAGAGCCGAGTAACGGTCATGTTAACGCGCCTCGCAGATGGCCCCCGTACGTGGGGGATTATCGTAGTGCCCAGGCAAAGGGCTGGATGGAGACGGAGCTTGTGGTGGACTGGCTCAAGGTGGTGTGGGGCAGACGGCGTGGGGGACTCAGAAAGAAGAGGAACATGTTGATTCTGGATGCTTTCCGTGGACACTTCAAAACGCCAGTCAAAAAGCAAGTGAAAGAGTTGAATGGTGACCTAGTGATCATACCGGGCGGAATGACAAGCCAGCTGCAGGTGTTGGATGTGGTCGTTAACAAACCATTCAAGGTTCATCTGCGCAAGAGATCCACAGAGTGGCTCCTGGCTGCTAATCACGCACTGACACCGTCTGGAAAAATCCAAAAGCCTGCAGTACGTTTGCTCTGTGAATGGATCTTGCAAGCATGGGCTGACGTTTCCCCAGAAAGCATCATTAATGGGTTAAGAAATGCTGCGTATCAAATGCCATGGATGGCAGCGAGGATGACGTGTTGTGGGAGGAGACGGGAAGCAGACACCGTGAGTGACGATAGCGGGAGTGAGAGGAACAACCAGCGATGTAGAAGACGAGTTGAATGAGAAGACAATGTGCGATATCCTTATTTTCAAATAAAATTATTTTCTTTATAAAAAAAATATTTGGTCTACAATTTTAATTTTAATTTTTTTTCAAAAATGAGTCTTGAAAAAGAGGGGTCGTCTTATAATCGGGGTCGTCTTATATTCGGGTCAATACGGTACTATACTGCATACTATAAATCAAACAATATACTACCTACTATATACTATACTATATACTATAAACAACACTATACTATAAAATACTATACAGAATTAAAATAACAATAAGGAACTGATGGATGTTACAGTATATAGTATATTACAAATGGTGCAGAAAGCATTTTAAAGGGCCAGTAGTGCAGCAGCTTTACTATGCATATGTCATGGAATTGTATGATGTCCCACCTTGAGTTTGTTCTCCTTGCGGTTGACGATGACGGCGCTGATTTGCTGGTCCATGAAGATGAGGATGGTGACCAGCAGGGCGGGGACGGAGCTGGCCACATACACCCACCAGGGGTTCTTACCGAAGGGCATCACCAGCCAGCCGCGGTCGGGCCGTGTGGGCTGCAGCACACACACACACACACACACGTATGAGCACATACACACACGAATACACACACATAAATAAATAGACACACACACACACAAATACATTAATTTGCACACAGACACACATATAAGTACACATAACGCACACACACACAGGCCGGCATATAAGTACACATAAATGCACACACACACAATTTTACCAGACATATACAACACGTGAATACAAAATACATGCTTAATACACACAATTTCCCATGCACCAATTTACTAAAGCATAATTGCATTAATAAAGCTTGCAAACCACATACAAATGCACACACACACACACACATGTGCACACACACACACACACACACACACACACACACACACACACACACACGCACACACACACGGCAGGCAGCTGAGCTTTACCAAGACATGCTCATCTTAGCGTACACATGCATCTCTATCAAAAAATAACCAATGGGTGCTCCAGGATACCTTGACCTCCGTGGGGACAATGAGTTTGGGCGTGTCTAAACCCATCAGCATGTCCAGACCCACGAAGGTCATGATGGACATGAAGATGGCAAAATCACTGATCAGTTTCCTCAGCTACGAGTCCGGTAGCGTAACAACAACCACAACCACAACAACAACAACAGGGACACAGAGACAGAGACACACACACACACACAAACACACACACACCAGACCAACACACAGAGTAACAGATTGGAGGATTGGATTTTTTCAGAAATAAAAGGGGCCGTACATGAGGGATGGGCAGAAGAAAAGAGAAAAAAGTTAAAGAAAGAGTTAAAGAGTTAATCATGTACAGAACATATGTACAGTACACAATCATAGCATTTATATTCTCAATATTGATATGGTTTGTAAAAGTCATCATAACAAATCACATTATACATAACATTATATTGATTATAATATTAGTCTTTAAAATGTTGTTCCTATTAATTCACATCATATACACATCATTCACTCTTTTTCAACATACAGCATACAACTCAACATAGAATCATATATAGTATAACGCATTGACGGGACCCCAGGAGAGAGAGGAACAGGGGGGTGGGGAGGAGGGAGGGTGGGGGAGGAGGGGGGGTGTTCAGGCAGCGTGTGGGACGTGTGGGACCTTGATCTGGGTGGGGACGTGCAGCTTGGGGGTGTCCAGCTCCATCAGGAAGTCCAACCCACAGAACACCAGGATGGAGATAACGATGGAGAAGTCGCTGATCAGTTTACGCAACTGGAACATACATTGAGGAGGAGGAGAGGAGGAGGAGAGGAGGAGAGGAGGAGAGGAGGAGAGGAGGAGAGGAGGAGAGGAGGAGAGGAGGAGAGGAGGAGAGGAGGAGGAGGAGGGATGAGAGGGGGATAGGGGGAGAGCAAGAAGATGAGGAGGAAGGAGGAGTGGATAAGAGGAGGAGGAGGGGAGGGGGGAGGAGGAATAGAGGGGGGGCAGGAGGAGGAGAGGAGGATGAGGGATGAGAGGGGGAGAAGGGGAGAGGAAGAAGATTAGGAGGAAGGAGGAGCGGATAAGAGGAGGAGGGGAGGCGGGAGGAGGAATAGAGGGGGGCAGGAGGAGGAGAGGAAGAAGAGGAGGGAAGGAGGAAGAGGAGGAGAGGAAGAAGAGGAGGGAGGAGGAGAGGAGCAGGATCAGGAGGAGGAGGGGATGAGAGGAAGAGGAGGGGGAGCAGGGGTAGTAGGAGGAAAAAGAGGAGGAGGAGGAGCAGGAAGAAGAGGAGGAAGAGGAGGGAGGAAGAGGAGGGAGGAAGAAGAGGAGAAGGGAATGAGAGGAGGAGGGGGAGAGGGAGAGGAGTGGAGGAGAGGAGGTCATGGATGAGCACATCAGGATGAACGTCATGCAACCATCATGCAGGGTTACATACCAATGAGACCACACTCATACACACACACAGGGAATAGTCGCAGACTCCCATACAACCACACAGACGTCCCACAGGGTTAGCTTCAGGCGGGCCCTACCGTGGTGGGGAAGTAGCGACTCGACTTGAACTTCTTCAGCGAGACGGTCATGGAGTAGGTGCCGAAGAACAGGATGAAGGACATGAGCGCCAGGTCCGGGACGAACTTGCAGGCTCCGCCCGCGAGAGACCCGCCGTACTTCACACAGTCCTTCTTACTCAGGACGCCCCACTCCATGTCCGTCAGGTTGTACTGCAGAAAGAGAGAGAGAGAGAGAGAGAGAGAGAGAGAGAGAGAGAGAGAGAGAGAGAGAGAGAGAGAGAGAGAGAGAGAGAGAGAGAGAGAGAGAGAGAGAGAGAGAGAGAGAGAGAGAGAGAGAGAGAGAGGGCGAGAGAGAAAGCCTCCTGATTGGTGGATGGCTTCCTTGCATAGGATGTGCACATTGTCTGGTCTTGTTCATTCACTTACCAACAGGGTCATGTTGTCACCAGACAGAGGGGCTGAAGTGTTGAGGCCCAATGCAGAATCTACCCAGCAGACAGAAGGGAGCAGGATGGGAGAAATTAACAGATGGGAAACATGTACAGTACATGGTTGGTTGATTGGGAATCCCGTCTATTAATACAAACTAAAATCCTTTTTGCCCAATCGAGGGCAGTTAACTTAAGTATTTGAGCTTTAATCCAAAGTTAAGAGAAGGAGTGCAGACTAGCTATAGGAGCATCAGAGCATGTGTTTAAATATAGGAAGTAAGTGTCTGCCCAGTCTTGTGACACCACGGATAAAGCCCTGATTCACCGTATCTGAATAAAGCAGCCATCATTGAACATCATTGGCTACTCACTGAGGAGAAACAGCCAGCCAGCGCCGGGAAGCAGAAACAGACGGGAGCAATAGAGCAAGTCACTTACAGTACAAGACCAACAGAATAAATGGAACAAGTTGAACTAAATAGAATAAAAAAGACTCAGATCTCACATTTTAAACCACACACTCATTGACTAAATGTCTGATCTTGGTTATAATGAAATGAATTGATTAAGTGGTGCTAGGGGGGGACCCAAAGTTATGACTGGGGGGGGGCAAAATATTAAATATAAATCGAAATAGGATGTCACCTTTAAGATTAAAGTTGACTTGTTCCTATTTAGATTTGCTGTTGCAGTTCTGTATTAATACAGACAATTCTATATGAGTGTGCAGTGTCTGAGAGCGTGTTTATGCGGGGGCATGTAGATGGGTGGGGCCAGACTTTTCTTTATCTACAAAATGGGGGCCCTGCAAAAAAACTTTGAGAACCACTGGATTAAGTAAAGTTGACAATATTGGCCTTCTAAGACTTACCCTGTTCTGGAGCGAGGCATTCACATCTATAGGATGTGATCAAGTCTGGCTTGAAGCCCCGGTTGATTGGGTAGTATTTAAAGGATCCGGCCTGTTGAAAGAAACGTCAAAGAAATACGTTGGTTCATTCACTTTCCATCGCCTACATGTCTAAGCATGAAGGAGCAGGTAGGTTCAGAGTGTTAGGGCATCTACAGGTGGGACGTTGGGAATCAAACTCAGACCCAAACAAACACCTCCCCCCTCCTAAAACGACTAGACGATGCTACAGTTCTAGTTTATATAACTATAAATAATTATATTCTACAGTAATACACTTACAGTAAACAATATATATATATATACTATGCTATACTACACTATACAATATTATACTATAAAGAATGGATGATATACACTGTGCATATAAGGGCCCTGTGGCCTAATGGATAAGGCATCAGCCTCCGGAGCTGGGGATTGTGGGTTCAAGTCCCACCAGGGTCGTGTTTAGATTCCCTTTAGGTCATTTACAACAGCAGCTCAGTCAGTAGGGACGTGGCTTAGGAAACCGGAATGTCGCCGGTTCCAAGTCCCCGAAACACACAGGTTAAATGCAGAGAAACAAATTTCACTGTGTGTGTGTGACCAATAAAGAGGATTAGGGCTTGTGCTTGGAGGTGACTCATGTGTGTCACCCACCATCTTCTTGATGGCGTCGGAGATGAAGATGAAGGAGATGAGGCTGGAGAAGCCCTCCTCCGTGAAGCGGGTCATGTACTTGATGATGTAGCTGGCGTCCGTGGCCACCAGGATGAAGCACTGCAGGCAGGAGTGGAGCCCGATCCACAGCCGGAGCTCCATGTAGTCGATAGAGTTGCTCCTACGGGACACAGGAGGAGACACAGGAGGAGGAGTCACTACTGTTAGTGCTAGTGCTGCTGCTGCTGCTGCTGCTGCTGCTACTGCTACTGCTACTCCTACTACTACTACTACTACTATTACTGCTGCTGCTACTACTACTGCTACTTCTGCTACTACTACTACTACTACTATTACTGCTACTGCTACTGCTACTACTACTGCTACTATTACTGCTACTGCTGCTGCTGCTACTACTACTACTACTACTACTACTACTACTAGTGCTAGTGCTGTTGTGTGTCTAATGAGTGTCACGAGTCTAAACCAGGGCTGTCGAGAAACACAGCCAGTAGCAGTTATATCAACAATATAAATAATACAATATTTCAACACCAACACAGCACAATTTATTATTTTCTTTTTCTTTTTTTTGCCCGGCCCCAAGTCGCATTTGGTCTGTTATGTTATATTATATAGTATAAGGTGTTCAACAACCGTGGTCTATAGAGTGGCTAATTCACACCTATGTACTGCCTGGACCTTAGAAACAGAAACGTTTTCGGGAGTCAACAGAACTAAGATTAGATTTCAGATTAGATCTGGATCACCTAGACATGTTCCTGGCATGTGGGCGTGATTTAGCCACTCGATACTGCATGAGGACCAAGAAGTGATCTATTTGTTGTTATTTATCACTATGGTGTTATTTAGTCATTGAGTAGACACTTTCATCCAAAAGTGACAATGATTTCATAGCCCTTCAACAGCCCTTCAGCAGCAGGTAGGGGGTATGGCAGGGTTAACAGCCTACCCAGTGGACTGTACCAACTGATCTGTCCATCATGCATCATGCATGGACACTGCCATTTGTGACATCACACATTCTGAAATCAACATCACACCTGGTGGTAAAAGAGGGCCACTTCCCATCGAATGTGCCACACACAGGTATATACAGTATATATATAGGATTCATTCTCTTGTCTAGTAAGCATCCTGACTGACACAAGGGGGAACCTTACTTGCTAAACTCGTATAGTAGTTTCTCAAAGATGAGGATGGGGCCGGTGGAGCTCAGGATGATGAGGGGCTGTCCTCCAAACACACAGAACACGGTCCCTGCTAGGGCCGTGCCCAGGAAACTCTCCATCACACCCTGGGAGACAGACAGACGGACAGACAGACAGTCAGAACAGGGAGGCAGACAGACAGACAGACAGACAGGCCACAGCAGTGTTCTAAATCCATACATAGGCATACACAGTACAGTTTACAAATAGCATACTGCTTCCAATCTGTGTATATTTGTACATACACATTTTACCAAAATATATAAAATATACCTTTATCTACCTCATCTCTAAATCACCTTAACTCACCTCCCCTCCTGCATTACCTTACCTCACCTCCTGCATCACCTTACCTCACCTCCTGCATTACCTTACCTCACCTCCTGCATTACCTCACCTCACCTCCTGCATTACCTTACCTCCTACATTACCTTACCTCACCTCCTGCATTACCTCACCTCACCTCCTGCATTACCTTACTCCCTCCTACATTACCTTACCTCACCTCCTGCATTACCTCACCTCACCTCCTGCATTACCTCACCTCACCTCCTGCATTACCTTACCTCCCCTACATTACCTTACCTCACCTCCTGCATTACCTTACCTCACCTCCTACATTACCTTACCTCACCTCCTGCATTACCTTACCTCACCTCCTGCATTACCTTACCTCACCTCACCTCCTGCATTACCTTACTCCTACATTACCTTACCTCACCTCCTGCATTACCTTACCTCACCTCACCTCCTGCATTACCTTACCTCCTACATTACCTTACCTCACCTCCTGCATTACCTTACCTCACCTCCTGCATTACCTTACCTCACCTCACCTCCTGCATTACCTTACCTCACCTCCTACATTACCTTACCTCACCTCCTGCATTACCTTACCTCACCTCACCTCCTGCATTACCTTACCTCACCTCCTACATTACCTTACCTCACCTCCTGCATTACCTTACCTCACCTCACCTCCTGCATTACCTTACCTCACCTCCTACATTACCTTACCTCACCTCCTGCATTACCTTACCTCACCTCCTGCATTACCTTACCTCACCTCCTACATTACCTTACCTCACCTCCTGCATTACCTTACCTCACCTCACCTCCTGCATTACCTTACCTCACCTACCTCCTGCATTACCTTACCTCACCTCCTGCATTACCTTACCTCACCTCCTGCATTACCTTACCTCACCTCCTGCATTACCTTACCTCACCTCCTGCATTACCTTACCTCACCTCACCTCCTGCATTACCTTACCTCACCTCCTGCATTACCTTACCTCACCTCCTACATTACCTTACCTCACCTCCTGCATTACCTTACCTCACCTCCTGCATTACCTTACCTCACCTCCTACATTACCTTACCTCACCTCACACATTACCTCACCTCCTACATTACCTTACCTCACCTCCCCTCCTGCATTACCTTACCTCACCTCCTGCATTACCTTACCTCACCTCCTGCATTACCTTACCTCACCTCCTGCATTACCTTACCTCACCTCCTGCATTACCTCACCTCCTACATTACCTTACCTCACCTCCTGCATTACCTTACCTCACCTCCTGCATTACCTTACCTCACCTCCTACATTACCTTACCTCACCTCCTGCATTACCTTACCTCACCTCACCTCCTGCATTACCTTACCTCACCTCACCTCCTGCATTACCTTACCTCACCTCCTGCATTACCTTACCTCACCTCACCTCCTGCATTACCTTACCTCACCTCCTGCATTACCTTACCTCACCTCCCCTCCTGCATTACCTTACCTCACCTCCTACATTACCTTACCTCACCTCCCCTCCTGCATTACCTTACCTCACCTCCTACATTACCTTACCTCACCTCCCCTCCTGCATTACCTTACCTCCCCTCCTGCATTACCTTACCTCACCTCCTACATTACCTTACCTAACCTCACCTCCTACATTATTTCACCTCACCTCCTACAGTACCTTACCTCACCTCCTGCATTACCTTACCTCACCTCCTGCATTACCTTACCTCACCTCCTGCATTACCTTACCTCACCTCCTGCATTACCTTTCCTCACCTCCTACATTATTTCACCTCACCTCCTACAGTACCTCACCTCACCTCCTTCATTACCTCACCTCCTTCATTACCTCACCTCACCTCCTTCATTACCTCACCTCCTGCATTACCCTTTCTCATCTCCTGCATTACCTCACCTCACACCCTATCGTAGGACTGACCTGGTAGTTGTCGGTGGCGTCCCCCAGCAGCCCTCCGAAGGTGATGGCGTTGGTGATGCATCCCAGGTAGATGAAGAGCACGGCGGAGATGGACTGGACGTGGAAGCCGTCGTACAGATCACTGCACAACCACGGTCCCTTCCTCTTGATGTCCAGCCACAGGCCTCCACAGAACCTGAGACAGGGCGGTAGGAGAGCGCTCAGTGTTTCTAAAGGTTCAAATGAACAAAATGAATATCACGTGTAGGAGTAACCAAGAAGTAAGAAGTCAAAAAATAAAGGTGAGCAAACTTTTTTTGCCTTGGAGCATCAAATCCCAGCCCTAAGCTATAGACCTACCTATAGCCTATACAACATTGACATCATAAAAAAATAATTTCAATGTTTTTTCCAAAGGTGGTTAATCCTTGTTCTCGACCTCACCTTGAAGCTCGTCACTCACAGCCAATCACACGTCTGTTCTCATTAGCGCTTAGTTAGGTTCACCTGTCATCTGGTGGTTAGTGTCTAGGCTTGGCTGAGATGCAGCATTCGCACACTTGGCACAAGCATGGATTCATGAATCATTAGGGAACGAGGGCAAAGTGCTTTAATTATCAAGAGAAAAAAGTGCAGCTTCACCCACTAATGTTAGATGAAATATCATTTTTATATTGGAGATATTCACATTGTTTGGCAAAAAAAACAACCAAAACAATAGACAAATATTATTGTAACAATGTCTGGGACTACTTCCAAAGCCTTTGTTTAGTGCTTAGAGGTTATGAATAATTTAAAACACATCCATGTCGTAGGCCTAGGTACACCATAGGTTCAAACTATTTAGTACACATCAATGTAGGAGGCCTAGGTACACTATAGGTTCAAACTATTTAGTACAAATCAATGTAGTATATATATTATAAATATTATATTATATATTATATATCAAATACAGAGAATGGTGAAAACCCTAATCTTGGATTCAACTTCTGGGGCGGAAACCAGAAGGTGTGAGGGGCGGAGTTATTCAGTGTTTCTATATCAAACCAGCTACCTGGTAAAGACGGCCATCTTATTGGTAGAAAACCATGTGGTAAATACGTTGACCGGATTTCACTAACTCTTCAACATTGTATGGGTCCTGCTCTCTGGCAGGGCCAAAAGGTGAACCCTCCGGTCACATCAGAGGAGTCAATTCCATTGACTTGTGGTAGAACCCCCGGTTAATCAAATCTATGGGATTCTAAATCTAAAAAGATAAATCCCTAGAATATCTCAGGACTTAGTAGTTTTCCGGGTTGCAATTCTTCACGTTGCTTGGTTAATAAACTATGCACACACTTCTGCCCGCCCTCCGAGGTCTTGGGCGTTCCGAAGCAGCGCCCCATCCCACCCCAGCACAGCCTGCTGCTGTGTTGGTTTCACTGCAGTCACAGAATCCTTCGTTGCCATCTGTCTGATCCTCCGGCCTCCTCGCTGTTGGAATCCTACCTGGCAGCTGGTCGCCGCTGGTCATCCTTCATTGAGGTACCAGGTACAACCTGCGCATCGTCAAGGGCTTCTGTGTTGGTGATCATTTATTAGAGCCACAGGGGGGGGGGGGTGGTGCTGATGATGCATGATGCCTGTGATTCCCCATACTTATCACAGCATTAAAGCCACCTGCATGTCCCTAAGTGGATGAGAACTGGATTGCACTTATATAGCTCTTTGAAACAAGTTATGTCTCATGCTCCATCCATTTATACACACATTCCTACACCCACGGCGGTGTCTGCCATGCAAGGCGACAGCCCGCCCGGAGCAGTTAGGTGTTAGGGTGTCTTGCTCAGGGACCCCTCAACACTCGGCTAGGAGGACCCAGGGGAATTGAACAGACTAACAGTTGGTACAGTCCACTGGGTAGGCTGATAGACCCAATATATCCATCATAGATCTGTAATGGACACTGTGTGTCCAGTGTGGTGTCACCAAGTAACAAGACAATTTTTGTCCGATTTTAGCCTGTCTGCCTGCTGCTGTGTTCATTTCTCTAACCCTATATAAACCAAAGTAAGCTAAATGCTAAAGTCAGCTATAAGTGTTCTTACCTCCCCGTGAAGGCCAGCTCCTCCCCCAGCTCATGAGGAGCGGGCATCTGCTCCTCGTCTCCCCCTCCTCCTCCACCGGCCGAGCCATTCACCTGGCCCAGCTCGTTGACGTTCAGCACGGACTTCCTGTGTGGACAGGAAGTTGGTGGGGGGAGAATTAGAGCTAACTGTATGTGTGTGTGTGTGTGTGTGTGATGGAGACACATGGTACAAACACTGGAATCAGATCAAGTAAAGATAATTCGAATTTGAATAATTTAATAAACTGTATATGAATATAACAATACAAAATGTGTAAATAAAAAAAATGTAATAAATGAATCTAAATCTAAATGTCAATCAGAATACATTAATGAAACAAATAGACAGGGTCACTTAAATTATCTGAACAGGTAAATAAATTAAAAGGTTAACAATCAGAATATCTAATTTAAATAATCGAAATATGTAAATTAAACAATTATAATGAAAACAATAATAATTTTATTATAATTAAAACAGGATATGCTAATCAAACACTCAGGATGTGTCACTGGGCGACAAGGCTGTTGGCAAGGATGTTGATTGTGTCACTAGAACGTTCCGGAACGTTCACCTCATCTCAGCTGAGGGGACCTTCTTGGGCGGCTCAATGCGTATCTTGGGATCCCATTCGCCGGGGGGAAGGACGATGACCTCATCGAGGAACTCGTCCACGCCTGCTATGAGGTCATCGCGGTCCCTGGCCTTGTACGCCACATCGCTGAACAACTGGGGGGAAAAACATGTCTTAAAGTGATGACGTATGGTGTACGTATGTGTGTGTAGATGTGTTGTGTGTGTGTGTGTGTGTATAAGTGTGTGTGTGTGTGTGTGTGTGTGTGTGTGTGTGTGTGTGTGTGTGTGTGTGTGTGTGTGTGTGTGTGTGTGTGTGTGTGTGTGTGTGTGTATGAGTAGGTGTGTGTGTGTGTGATACAAGATATAATATATTTGTATTGGCCAATTGCAACAGGTACATTGGAATGCTTACTCCACATTCCCTTCCGCAGTATACATCTCCAAAACAATACCATAAAAATAATATATACAATAAACAAAAATGTGTTGAATGTTTTTAGTTTTTTACAGGAATCTTTAAAAGCATTTAAAGTGCCAGTAGTGCAGCAGCATCATGAACACAGTGCAGTAACTGTGATGAGTCCAGAGAGTGCAGCAAAGTATGTAAGTGATGTTAATGACATGTTA
>CM051006.1:5741914-5814414 GCA_027704905.1 Muraenolepis orangiensis
TCTCTCTCTCTCTCTCCCCTCTCTCTCTCTCTCCATCTTTCTCTCTCCATCTTTCTCTCTCCCCCCCCTCTCTCTCTCTCCCTCTTGCTCTCACCCACTCCCTTGAGTTTTCTCTTTCTAGATTCAAGATTCAATATGCTTTTATGTGCTTTTAAGTACAATGGAATGCTATAATAATAATAACAATAACCTTTGTTCAAGGGAGCTAACACTTACCTGGTCTGTGCTCGGCGTGTCTGAAATATCATTCATGCTCCGGCTCTGGGCGTGATCTACAAACACAGAACACATGCAACAAAAACAAGTAATATCTTCATTAAAACTGTAGTCTATCGATAGAAACACCAGTTTAACTAAGTTTTAATGGATACAAATATTCATTAACATTAACAAAGTTTTGAGCTTCTGTTTTGTCCAAATGGGCGAACTCATCGAAGTTATTCTAAGTTGTTCATCGTGACCAATTGTTCCCTGGTACCATTAAACGGCTACTTTCCTTAATTCAAAGTGGATTAGTGCAAAACAGAAATTTAATAAATCCCACTGCGGCTTGAATATAGAAATAATAAACGCTCTTATTCCATCTTTCTCATTCGAAAGACGGAAGGAACCGAAAGTCAAAATATTGGTCTTATAGTTTCGGAAGGAGAAGATTTAGGCTCAAAGAACAGCATGCAGAATAGCAAACAAAAGAAAGAGAAAAATAATTGGTGTGTGTGTGTCAAATCGTGTATGTACTATATCTCGACTCACGCAAGCGCCCAAGGCTGCCTGACTGGCGAGTGCGCAGCTCTTCCGAGGAACGGTGGATGCCGGAGGCGGTGCTAGTGCTACGACTCAGGTTAGTCTGAGGACCACGGTCTGCACAGCCACAGGTCAACAGGACAGAGGTCAGCAGGACAGAGGTCAGCAGGACAGAGGTCAACAGGACAGAGGTCAACAGGACAGAGGTCAGCAGGACAGAGGTCAACAGGACAGAGGTCAACAGGACAGAGGTCAGCAGGACAGAGGTCAGCAGGACAGAGGTCAGCAGGACAGAGGTCAGCAGGACAGAGATCAGCAGGACAGAGGTCAGCAGGACAGAGGTCAGCAGGACAGAAGATCAACAGGACAGAGGTCAGCAGGACAGAGGTCAACAGGACAGAGGTCAACAGGACAGAAAGGTAAACATGACAGAAGTCAACAGGACAGAGGTTAACACGACAAAGGTCAACACGACAGAGGTCAACACGACAGAGGTCAACAGGACAGAGGGTCAACACGACAGAGGTCAACAGGACAGAGGTCAACGGGACAGAGGTCAACAGGACAGAGGTCAACAGAAATGTTATCACCCACTGGTGGCGTAACACACAGTTAAAGTTAGATGTAGATTAGTATATACTGATTTTGAATACAAAAATTACTTAGTATAGGAAATGCACGAGAGGTAATTGAACACGTATGTGTGTGTGTGTGTGTGTACACACACACACACACACACACACACACACTCTCTCTCTCTTACTAGCGGTAGCATTGGAGGATTTCCCGATGTCCGCCAGGGAGCGGTGTATGGGCTTCTTGGTCTGATGTCTGTGTTTCCGTAGCAACACAAAGCTGATCTTGTCCTTCAGCTCGGGACCAACCAGACCGTCTGCGATCTGCCGCTCCACAATCTCATCTAGGACCCAAAGATGCAAACCCTTCAACAGAGAGAACAGGCTCCAAGTATTTGACAACCCCCCCCCCCCCTAGGACAATACATCTAAATCTAAATCTGGAGGATTGAATCCTCTTTATTGGTCACATACTGCACACACACAGTGAAATGTGTTTCTCTGCATTTAACCCATCCTAGTATTAGGAGCAGTGGGCAGCTATTGTATAATTACAGCGCCCGGGGAACAGGGTAGGGGTCTGGGTGCCTTGCTCAAGGGCACCTCGGCAGTGCCCGGTGTTTCAGGGACTTAAACTGGCGACCTTCCGGTTCCCAAGTCTTTTTTTTAACTTTCGTACTATCGTCTTACTAAGTAGATTGTTTGCTTGTTAGTGAGTTCGATATTGTCCAACTTATTGTACATTTACCTTATATTATTGTACTTTTACCTGAGCACCAGTTCAGTTCTTGGAGACGAACGCACTTCTTGGTGAAATGCACTATTGATTTTTGGTGACGAGTTGTCCTCTTGCCTACCTTTGTTGAACGCACTACACTAAGTCGCTTTGGATAAAAGCATCTGCTAAATGAATGACTGTGATGTAAAGTCCCAACAGACTGAGCTTCTGCCCCCCCCCCACAGCCCTTCAGCCCTACACCACCCCTATACCACTCCAACCTCCACCCCTATACCACTCCAACCTCCACCCCTATACCACTCCAACCTCCACCCCTCCAGCCCTACACCACCCCTATACCACTCCAACCTCCACCCCTATACCACCACTCCAACCCTCCACCCCTCACCCAACCACCCCTACACCACCCACCCCTATACCACTCCAACCTCCACCCTGACTGTGATGTAAAGTCCCAACAGACTGAGCTTCCCCCCCCCCCCCCGAAGACAGGTGTGTTGTGTCAATGCTTCATCAGCAGATGACCGGGTAACAGGTTGTGTTTGGGTTTGGTTTGGTCACCATTAAGAGCATGGGTCAGGAGTTTGATTCCCAACTTGCACTGGCAGTACTATTAGTAAGATGACTTATCCGAGTACTTACTGTTATTTTTTCCTATTTCTTTCTTATTCTGTGTTGTCCTTTCTCATTCTCTCTTGTTCTATTCCTCCTTCTCACTGTAATAATATTATTTCCCCACTATCTGTGTCAGGGATGAGTGATTAAGTGCTGATTAGGTGTTGACACAACCTGACCTTTATCGCTCTATTAATATTATTATAGGGTACTTTGGACCCACCCACTATCTGGGGCCGGGAGTATCTTTTATCATTATCATTATTATTATTATTCTAATTGTTTTTAATCATTATTATTAATAAATTGACTATTATTATATGGTATTAATCGAGTATCCATTATCATTATCATTATTATTATTATTATTAACAATATGAATATTATTGAACGGCACTATTGGACCCACCCACTATCTGGGGCAGGGAGTATCCGTCCAGGTCCAGCAGGATGCTGCCAGTCTGCAGGCAGGTCCGCAGCTCAAACAGGCTGTGGAGGGTCAGGGTGGAGACGTGGGGTTTGCTCCAGCGCTCTCCCCCCTCCTCCACCTTCTCCTCAAACTTCACCCACCTGATGGGGGGGGGGGGGACATTCACACAGACATTCAGACATATTTCAATCTTTTTTAATTAAATCTAATCTGTAGGGAAATCAAACAAGGTGTTGAAAGGTGAAATGATTTTGTACTGAATGATGATCAATTTACCCGCTGAACTTAAATCGCCTCCTGAGTGAATGTGTGTGCGTGTATGTGTGTGTGTGTGTGACTGTGACTGTGTGTGTGTGTGTGTGTGTGTGTGTGACTGTGACTGTGTGTGTGTGTGTGTATGTGTGTGTGTGTGTGACTGTGTATGTGTGTGTGTGTGTGTGACTGTGACTGTGTGTGTGTGTGTGTGTGTGTGTGTGACTGTGTGTGCGTGTATGTGTGTGTGTGACTGTGACTGTGTGTGTGTGTGTGTGTGTGACTGTGACTGTGTGTGTGTGTGTGTGTGTGTGTGTGACTGTGACTGTGTGACTGTGTGTGTGTGTCTACACGCAGGACCTTGCAGACTCTTTCCACTCCAGCTCATCCCCATCTTGCTGCAGGGTGTCCATCTCAGTGAACAGGGTGGGGTTCGGAGTGTCATCGTCCGCCAGAAGCTGCCGCAGCCGCTCCGCCGCCGGGGAAACTGGGGGAAAGCGATGGTAAAAAACAAAAGCGAAAGTTATACTATTAAGAGTTCAGCGCTTGTTTCTGTTTGCCGAACACCGTAAACCCAGTGGTGCTCAATATGTGGGTCGGGGGCGGAGTGGGTCACGGTACGGCCAGAAGGCCTATGTCTTTCACATACATGCGTGCCTTGTTTTCCACTTGTATTTCATTATTCATAACACTGAACAGAAGAGTACTGTATTGAATAACAATAGCCTATTTTTACATGTTTATATCATAATGACAATGAATTGCTTTATTTTAGGCAATGGGAGTTTATTAATTTCGCACCCTTCAGAGTACTTAACATAGACGGGAAAACGCATAATCACATTTTAAAGACATTCAAATTTTGACCGGTGGGAGCCAGGTAGGGTACCGGCATGAAAAAGTAGAGTTCACGATTGGACGAACCCTACCGAACCAAACCAAACCACCAAAGTCTTGAAAAGACAAAAACAGATGTTTGGTATTTCCTTCGGATCCAGATGAAAGACGCTGCTCAGGGAATGTCTGCTATCTCCAGCTGGGAGGCCAGGGCGTCTCATATCCGCTAATGATCCTGTGTTAATGTGCTGTGTACTCAATTGGTTTCACTCTGCCACAATCAATATCCATTTGCATCCCCGGGCGCCCTTCTCATTAACGTGTGTGTGTGTGTGTGTGTGTGTGTGTGTGTGTGTGTGTGTGTGTGTGTGTGTGTGTGTGTGTGTGTGTGTGTGTGTGTGTGTGTGTGTGTGTGTGTGTGTGTGTGTGACACTACTTTTATGTGGTGTGTGTGTGTTCACTGTATTGCATCTGCTTGTGGAATTAGAATGGGAACATAAAGTCAGATCAAGTTGATCCTTGGATCGCTAGAGGCTACATTAATGTTTAACAGTCCTACATGATCTAATGGGTTTATTAGCTCCATAGATATTCAAGAAAGGAACTTTCCAGAACAGACATCCTAATACTTAAAACCGGTTGCGTTGTTTTTACACAGAATGAAATAAAAATTGTTATGATGAATAACTACTTCTTGAAGTACTTAAACCTGTTTACTCAATCAAATATTTATATATATGAATACAACTTTGTTTATGTACGAGGATATGATACAATTTTCTGGAAATAAAAGACATTAAAAAAAAATCTACGATAATCTTTTATATAATAATACAATAATATTATTGAAACTATAATAATGTATAATAATGCTTGAGCACAATTTCCCCTTTGTTCTTCAATACATATATGTTTTTAGTTTTATCCTTAGCTTTATGTTCTTAAGGTTCTTTCACTGAACCCAAAACATTATTTAAATATAATGTCTTATATAATATTCAACATAGTAATCCATGCCATTTTGTCACTGTTAACTAAAATAAGAAACCAATTTAGGTATTCAATTTAACATTCTACGGCCTGAGTTCGTAGCTCAAGCAGCGTTCTTTTGATGACACTCAATTGCCTTTTCGACAGAGGTTATATATATCAATACTAAGCGGCCAACCATGATGAAGGTTATATATGTGAATATATATATACATCAATACCAAGCTTCCAACCAGTGCAAAAGGGAACATGTAACATGTAGTTCCTCTAACGGCCTATAGGTGGCGGCTCACGGTGGTTGGATGCAAAAACACCGGTCACCATTGTAAGTCAGTGGGAAAATCGCAGTGGCGGCCGTGCATTTCACACCTAGGCCTTCAGCGATGTCCTACACAGTCCCACCTGAATTATTCCACCTCTTAATACTATGACGCCATGGCTCTAGAAACTATACATTTAGACAGAAACGCAGCGTTGAATCACCTTAACATAGTCAAGTACAACAGAGTTATATCAATATTTCCGACGCATTTACAATTAAGAGTGTTAAAGTACCAGCTTTAAGATCACTTGGATACTGTCAAACTTAAAAAATAAAAGGCGCTTTTAAGGGATTAGTCTACAGTTCTAAGTTGTATTAAGTCCACCAAAAGTATGTGAGCTTTAACAAGTTTGTTCACTAAACAGCGCATTGAAACGTGACGATAAAGACACATAACTATTCACTGAAAATAAAAGAAAACAAACAAATAATTTGCATTTGTTCATGAGAATATATTTGCCACAGTGGTGAAAGTGTATTCCTAGCCTTGAATGTCCACTTTGATAAAGGTTCAACCAAAACAATCCAACAAGTCTCCTTGAGTACTTTTACTGCACAGCTGAGCCAGTGTGCCACACATATCTCTACATCTCTTGGAGAAGCATCAAACATTAATCTTTTATATATTTTTATATATTTTTATATATCTGTTTCCGTTCACTTTAAGCTCCAGGCGCCGGCACACACACACACATTTCTTGGACCCTGGCAACACATTATGGCTGAAATATGATTGGATAAAAGCTGTAACATAAAGGCCAGCCCTCCAAATCTCGATCTGAGGCTGGAAGCAGCGCAACCAAGAGGAAAGCTATGAAATGAAGATAATAGACTATGGGGAATAATTGAATACATATTTGTGGAAAAAATATATCAAAATTAAATTTATATTCTGATGATGTTTAAGGCCAGCAGAGAAGGCCTTGCTGGCACTGACGGCCCACCACTGGAAAATTGTGACTTAATTCTCGTCATATTAAGCAAATCATTTACATACTTTTGTATTCGGTGAGAACTCAGTGGCTAGTTAATTTTGACAGTTTTATTTAATTAAAGTTGCCATGGGTCCTCACCATGGGCATCACACGCCCCCCTCCCCCTCCCCCCTAAAACTCTCAGCCCAAAAAGCAATTTTTTTCTTAAACACCAGTGTCGTGAATTTGAGCTGAAACAGCACTTTAACTTTAAGTGCTTTCATGTTTTCCATTCTTAGCTCAATAATTCTGCTGTGTACGTTCTTGAGTTGTGTATGACCTTTCACCCCTAGATCAGAGTGTAATCCTCTAGAGGGAGGGTCGTGACCAGCTGTGTGGGCCTGAGACCACAACACAGTAATATACCGCATAGCTGGGGCTAGTCGTGGCACTGCTTTTTAGAATTATGTTTAATGTTAATTATGGTTTATGTGTACATTATTGTGTTTTTGCCAGGGAGTGTCTAAAAAAAGACAATATATATAGTACTAGTATTACTTCTACCACAACTACTACTACTACTACTACTAAAATGCTTTGCTTGTGACTTCTGTTCTTGTTTTAGGTCCCTTGATCTGGCTCACACTATCCACCCATATGACTGGTTTTTTGAGTCTGTGTCCAGATTGGCTCACTGATCTCAAATCCCTGATGGCCTATCCCGTTCGACACTTGGGATACATAACACTGATTGGCAATCAGTGCAAACAGTAAGCTACTCTTACTTAATTTCGACGTTTGTACGTACATCTTCTGGAGTCTGGCACTATAGTCACTACAGAGAGATTAATTTACACGCTTGAACACGGTAGATTTAGTTTGCTAGCCTAGTAGTAGAGCCAGTAGTCAGCCAGAGTATATATATATATATATATATATATATATACTATATAAGAAAAGTTCTAAATTATAAGACCGTTTGGTTTGGTTTTATTCGTAAGTTTTGTTAGCACCAGTTTAGTTCCTGTTTAGTGCTTCCAAGTGAACAATTTCAGTTGTTTAACAAGAAAATTCCAATAAAAGCCAAAAGGATTGGCTGCAAAATGCTTATAATTGATATGCATGTATAAAGGTGTATCTTTACCTATGTGAGGTGTATCTTTATCAACTACAGTATCTTTACCTATGTGAGGTGTATCTTTACCTATGTGAGGTGTATCTTTACCTATGTGAGGTGTATCTTTATCAACTACAGTATCTTTACCTATGTGAGGTGTATCTTTACCTATGTGAGGTGTATCTTTACCTATGTGAGGTGTATCTTTACCTATGTGAGGTGTATCTGTATCTACTACAGTATCTTTACCTATGTGAGGTGTATCTTTACCTATATGAGGTGTATCTTTACCTATGTGAGGTGTATCTTTACCTATGTGAGGTATATCTTTACCTATGTGAGGTATATCTTTACCTATGTGAGGTGTATCTTTATCAACTACAGTATCTTTACCTATATGAGGTGTATCTTTACCTATGTGAGGTGTATCTTTACCTATGTGAGGTGTATCTTTACCTATGTGAGGTATATCTTTACCTATGTGAGGTGTATCTTTACCTATGTGAGGTGTATCTTTACCTATGTGAGGTGTATCTTTATCAACTACAGTATCTTTACCTATATGAGGTGTATCTTTACCTATGTGAGGTATATCTTTACCTATGTGAGGTGTATCTTTACCTATGTGAGGTGTATCTTTATCAACTACAGTATCTTTACCTATATGAGGTGTATCTTTACCTATGTGAGGTGTATCTTTACCTATGTGAGGTATATCTTTACCTATGTGAGGTGTATCTTTACCTATGTGAGGTATATCTTTACCTATGTGAGGTGTATCTTTACCTATGTGAGGTATATCTTTACCTATGTGAGGTGTATCTTTACCTATGCGAGGTATATCTTTACCTATGTGAGGTGTATCTTTACCTATGTGAGGTGTATCTTTACCTATGCAAGGTATATCTTTACCTATGTGAGGTGTATCTTTACCTATGTGAGGTGTATCTTTACCTATACGAGGTATATCTTTACCTATGTGAGGTATATCTTTACCTATGTGAGGTATATCTTAACCTATGTGAGGTGTATCTTTACCTATGTGAGGTGTATCTTTACCTATGTGAGGTGTATCTTTACCTATGCGAGGTATATCTTTACCTATGTGAGGTGTATCTTTACCTATGTGAGGTGTATCTTTACCTATGTGAGGTGTATCTTTATCTACTACAGTATCTTTACCTATGTGAGGTATATCTTTACCTATGTGAGGTGTATCTTTATCTACTACAGTATCTTTACCTATGTGAGGTATATCTTTACCTATGTGAGGTGTATCTTTACCTATGTGAGGTGTATCTTTACCTATGTGAGGTGTATCTTTACCTATACGAGGTGTATCTTTACCTATGTGAGGTGTATCTTTACCTGCTACAGCATCTTTCCCTATGTTGGAGCCCGTCGATTGGGAAGCAACACTGGAGGTGCCAGAGTCCTGCATCCTCTCTTAGTGAAGAGATGGTAACCACAGAGTTTATAGAGAGAAATCACTCAGATCCACACAACGTGTTCTTGAAGTTGAGGTGCGGCGTCCTCAGTTGACCAATCCCGGCTCTCCTCCATGAGTGGGTAGACGTAACATGCCGGTGTGTCGTGGTACATATGTGGTACCTCTAACGGTACAACCTGGATATTTTCCCCCCCAGATCTGCTGAGGAAACGATGGCGTGAAGTGAGCGGAAAAGAAGCTTAACGTGGCCGAGATGTTTTCACGGATTTTAAGCGAGGTGAGAGGGGGGAGCGAGGAATCAGTCTGAGCTTGAGGGCTAAAATCCTCTGAAATGTACTGGATGAATGAAAAAAACAGACCTTAGAGGGTTTTAAGAGGGTTGACACACACCACGGCCCCTTCTAGTACCCTCCTTCTTCAGGCGTTAAGACCACACGCACACACACGCACACGCATGCACGCACACACAGGCATACACATGCACACATACACACACGCACACACACACACAGGCACACACACACACATGCACACATACACGCACGCACACGCACACACACACACACACAGGCATACACACGCACACACACACGCACGCACACACACACAGGCATACACACACACACATACACGCACGCACACACACACACACACCACAGGCACACACGCACACCAACACGCACACCCATTTCTGGGGCCTCTCTAACATAGTGGTTAGGGGTAGGGTTAGGGATATTACTTTATTAATGAATCGTCTGCATCGCTAGCCTGGTGGGGTGCTAGAGTGTAGTGGCGTTTGAGACAAAAACACCACACATACCAGTTTCACATTCACCCTAAATAACACTCACTCCTAGCTCTTAGTTCCCCAGCCTAATCCGCTTAGAGGGCCACCGACTGTATGAGAATGTGTGTGTGTGTGTGGGGGGGGGGGGGGGGGGGGGCAAGTTGCTAAATATTTCACACACACACACACAGTGGTTGAGCGAATTTTATGCCTGACACGCTTTAAGAGCTTTCTCTTGACCAATCCCTCTCAGACTTTACTACGTCTTGTCCTCCCCCCCCCTTGTCCTGTGATCTGTCCTCTCTCTGCACTGCAACTGCAGATGTCATGTGACTGTTTTCACATGTGTCCGGCCCTCTGCTGTGTCAACTAATTCAGTTTCAGCTGCAAATTCTGACCATTCAGAAAATTCCATAAAATTCCATAAATCGTTATACATTGTAGAACTTACATTGTCTATTCTAAATGATGTGCGTGTGCCTGTTGGACTGTCTGTCTGTCTGTCTGTCTCTGTGTCTCTCTCTCTCTCTCTCCCTGTCTCCCTCTCTCTCTCTCTCTCTCTCTCTCTCTCTCTCTCTCTCTCTCTCTCTCTCTCTCTCTCTCTCTCTCTCTCTCTCTCTCTCTCTCTCTCTCTCTGTCTCTTCTCTCTGTCTTTCTCTCTCTCTATGTCTCTGTCTCTCTCACTCTGTCTCTCTCCCTATGTCTTTCTCTGTCTCTCTCTAGCTCTGTCTGTCTCTCTGTCTCTCTCTCTCGGACTCTCTCTGTCTCGTCTCTCTCCTATGTCTCTCTCTGTCTCTCTCTGCTTGTCTGTCTGTCTGTCTTTCTCTTTCTCTCTGTCTCTTTATCGCTGTGTCTCTCTCTATCTCTGTCTGTCTGTCTCTCTCTCTCTGACTCTCTCTCTCTCTGCTTGTCTGTCTGTCTGTCTTTCTCTCTATCTGTCTCTCTCTCGCTGTGTCTCTCTCTATCTCTGTCTGTCTGTCTCTCTCGGACTCTCTCTGTCTCTGTCTCTCTCCCTATGTCTCTCTCTGACTTTCTCTCTCTCTGTCTCTCTCCCTATGTCTCTCTCCCTATGTCTCTCTCTCTCTCTCTCTCTCTCTCTCTCTCTCTCTCTCTCTCTCTCTCTCTCTCTCTCTCTGTCTCTCTCTCTCTCTCTCGTCTCTCTCTCTGTGTGCATGTGTGGGGTAACATGGCCTGCCACTCACCCGTGAGGTCAGAGTGTCCGTGCGGCGGCCCTGCGTTCTCGTCCTCCATCTGGTAGTGGTCGTCGTAGTGGTCTTCCCGGTGGGGGTAGTCGTGGTCATAGTGCGTGTGGCGCCGCTCGCCGCCACCGTCGGGGTCGCTGCCGTACGACGGACGCCGCCGGCGCTTCCTCCGGTGGGAGGAGGGGACGCCGATGTACAGCGGCTGAGGGTCTGAGAGGAATAAAACTCTCTCTAGTCAACAAAGTACAATGAGTTGTAGATGGAGATAAAAAACTGGAATACAATGAAACGAATAGAGGGACAGACCGATGGAATCATTGATAGATGGACAATTATAAATCAGTGTTTCTCAAAGTTTGCGGTCCGCAAGTGCCCCCTACTGGTCCGTGAGGGTGCGTGGAAATAAATAAATAAATCTTGTTGTGTGTGTGTATGTGTGTGTATGTGTGTATGTGTGTATGTGTGTATGTCTTATGTGCGTGTGTGTGGCGTGTGTGCGTGTGTCAGCCAACTGTCAGCATCAGTGTGTTCCCTGGTGTGACTGGCACTCTCTGACATATCCATAAAACATGACACAGGGTCCATTTTACTGTCTCTGTACTTTTAATGACAAATTCACACTGCTTTTTAGATGTTGAACTGCATTTAGTTGTCTTTGTACTTTCAATGACATAGACGAAGTATAGTATGAAGTATAATAACATGATAATTCTGAGTATTCTAAGTTATAATCTTAGAATTATAATATTTAAATATTACTTATTAATAAGTAACACTTTTTGTTTTGTTTTTTCTTTCCCCTCCTGCCAACCACGTGGCTCAAATAAACATACAACTGTGAACCAATATATAATACTTGATTAACATGATAACTTAAAGATACAAACACACGTGAATGTCTGCGATGGATTTAGTAAATGAGTAAATTTAGTAAATGACCTTCCCTGTCATTTACTAAATCCATCGCGTCGTGTTCCTGTCTGATACCTCATGTCCGCCTTCTGTAACTTTCCGTTTGCCTTCCACGACGAACGAAGGACTGACGTCATCGCTCGTGTCTTGTCTCGCTTTGACTTCTCGTCTTCATTGGTTTCATCATTTGATATATTTTATATAACTAATTAACATACAATTGCGTCAACTAATCACGTTTTTCTTAGAATTATAATAGGACTATAAATCATAACAAAAAATTCTAATAAAAAAACGTAAGCCTTCCGTAACTTTCCACGAGAAGCGTTACGCGCGTTCTGGCTTGACTTCGAACTACATTGAGTGAACGAACGAACCAACGAAAGAACTCGATGGGGACGAACGACTCGTTCTCGTTCCCTGAAAAGACTCGTTCGTGAAGAGTCGTTCGTTTGCGAACGACACAACACTAATTGCAGCAATTGTCTCTTTGGCGACTCGAGTTAATTTAGGGTAAGGATTTCATCTTCTTCGACGACTTACACGATCGCACAACAACTAGCGGAGTTGCTTATTACTAGTTTATACGCACCAGGTGGTTATTATTCCGTTTTTTTACGTTGGAGAAAGTTGGACCAGGTTTTACCTTTCACCATCGAACTACGAGGACGAACCGAACCAGGACCAGGAGAGAGTCATACAGGTAAGTAGCACACTGACTCCAATAACATTCGTTACTTAAAAGTGAATTATACATTTCGATAGCTTTGCGTTGTAAATCGTAAAGTTCTAGAAAGAACCCGTAGCTCTTAAGGGAAGGCCCTCACCCTCGCCGTCGCGCGGAACATAAAACCAAAAAGACGTTGGCTGGCTGTGTCCTAAATCCCTCCCTACTCCCTACTAGTGCACTACATAGCATTTTGGGAGCGCTGTCCGAATGTGAAGTAAGAGTTGTTATACCCTATTCAAGATTCAATATTTGTATTTGCCATTTGCAACAAGTACAATGGATCTATATAGGCCACTCAATGTATCCTACAATGCGTCATGAAAAGTAGTGAACGACCCAAACACATATAGACCATCATGCATTGCGCTAAAAGAAAAAATGGATTTTATTATATTTATTAATTCATTTTAAACAGTACATTTGGGAAAGACGCTTGTTGTTTTATGTATTTTTTCACAAAATTCATGTCAGTATTTATTGGTAAGTTGTATTATTATTATTATTATTATTATTATTATTATTATTATTATTATTATCTTATCATCATACCGGTAGTATTTGTTAATGCACTTTACTGCAACATTTGCACTCTGGTTAGATGCCAAATTATTTTCGCTGGACTGTATTTGTACTGTGCAATGACAATACATTTGAATCTAATCTAGTATTTGTTAGTTCACTAGGTACATCTGGCACGTTTAATTATGCGACAATAATAATAATAATAATAATAATAAGACTTCACGACATTGAACTCATTGCGCTAAAAGAAAAAGAACAGACACAAATTTCATCATCCAATGCGCAAATTTCATTATCGCGTCCATCATTGGACACAAATTGTCCAATGATAATACATGATACCATGTTGGGTATTATACAAACAGCTACCCTGATGTGATAGAACACGAGCTTAAGGACAGCAACTTGATTTAAAAATGAATGTTCCGTCATGTAGACGTTGTAGGCCACGTGTCATTTGAATGTCAAATAGCTGCATTGACAAACATAAAAAAAAAACATTTGTGAACATTCGATTGAACACATCGTTCGGTTATAACGGACGCCAGCAGATGGTGCTGTGCAGTGGTAAACTTCACTTCTAGGGCCTATGGGTTTACGTCGCTTCTAATGGGTCGTCAGTTCGAGACACTGACTGTTACACCAGGGGCTTGAGTACAGTTCTATCAGTTATATACCAGGGGCTTGAAGCCAGTTTTATTTGAGTCTGGTCTTCGACTCGTGTGTAATGTACAATGGTTGCATCGACAAGGGCGTGGATTATTCAAACTAATGCTTCAAACATTGCACCTGTGATTGCTGTAAAAATTAACAATTATTATCACAGATTTGATTTCAGCATGGAATTAGTCTATTGTACTGTAAAGGCCCAACGCCGCTATTGTCAATGTCCAACCCCACACCGGGGGGTCTCTCATGTTGTCAATGTCCAACCCCACACCGCGGGGTCTCTCATGTTGTCAATGTCCAACCCCACACCGCGGGGTCTCTCATGTTGTCAATGTCCAACCCCACACCGCGGGTCTCTCATGTTGTCAATGTCCAACCCCACACCGCGGGTCTCTCATGTTGTCAATGTCCAACCCCACACCGCGGGTCTCTCATGTTGTCAATGTCCAACCCCACACCGGGGGGTCTCTCATGTTGTCAATGTCCAACCCCACACCGCGGGTCTCTCATGTTGTCAATGTACAACCCCACACCGGGGGTCTCTCATGTTGTCAATGTCCAACCCCACACCGGGGGGTCTCTCATGTTGTCAATGTCCAACCCCACACCGGGGGTCTCTCATGTTGTCAATGTACACCCCCACACCGGGGGTCTCTCATGTTGTCAATGTACACCCCACACCGCGGGGGCTCTCATGTTGTCAATGTACACCCCCACACCGCGGGGTCTCTCATGTTGTCAATGTACACCCCCACACCGCGGGGGCTCTCATGTTGTCAATGTACACCCCCACACCGCGGGGTCTCTCATGTTGTCAATGTACACCCCCACACCGCGGGGTCTCTCATGTTGTCAATGTCCACCCCACACCGCGGGGTCTCTCATGTTGTCAATGTCCACCCCCACACCGCGGGGTCTCTCATGTTGTCAATGTCCAACCCCACACCGCGGGGTCTCTCATGTTGTCAATGTCCAACCCCACACCGCGGGTCTCTCATGTTGTCAATGTACACCCCCACACCGGGGGGTCTCTCATGTTGTCAATGTCCAACCCCACACCGCGGGGTCTCTCATGTTGTCAATGTCCACCCCCACACCGGGGGTCTCTCATGTTGTCAATGTACACCCCCACACCGCGGGGTCTCTCATGTTGTCAATGTACACCCCACACCGCGGGGTCTCTCATGTTGTCAATGTACAACCCCACACCGGGGGTCTCTCATGTTGTCAATGTCCAACCCCACACCGCGGGGTCTCTCATGTTGTCAATGTACACCCCCACACCGCGGGGTCTCTCATGTTGTCAATGTACGACCCCACACCGCGGGGTCTCTCATGTTGTCAATGTACACCCCCACACCGCGGGGTCTCTCATGTTGTCAATGTACACCCCCACACCGCGGGGTCTCTCATGTTGTCAATGTACACCCCCACACCGGGGGTCTCTCATGTTGTCTCGCTTTGTGTGTGAATTTAGCTTCTTTTTGGAGCCAGAGGCTCTGCATGCTGTGTGTTAAGCTTAATGGGCACTTCCTGCTGCTCTTAGGTTTTTATACTGCTATTACGCTAATTTAATTTCCGCATTGGCTACTTAATACAATGTTGTTTGCACTTGGTTGGTCTGCTAGACAGTTAAACAGCTTGTTTTATAAATTGCACATCCACAATTACTGTTTTTTGACTGGTGCAGCTTGGATAGTTTATATTTAGTAAATGAAAAATGTATAATAGTAAACCAACTTATTTTACTAACTCATAAAGTTGGTGCTTCACACCTAAGCCTTTGCATTGCATCATGCTGGAGCTTATCATACTACTTTCATACAACTGCTGGTGCTCTTACGGTACTACTTAACTGCTACTTACTATTCTGTACTATTCAGCACACTATTGTTGGTGCTTATTATAGCACTAATTATACATGTACTAAGCAAGCTACTACTGGTGCTTATCATACTACTTCTTCTACTACTTATCAAACTAGTACTTCTTCTGCTACTTATTTTACCAGTTCTAGACATACTACCAATTATATAGCTTACTTATTCGTTTATTTTAGGAGCAGTTGTTAATTTCCATTGTGATTGTTGATTGTACACAGAGATTCCCCTTGATCCTTCAACCGCCTCCTTTATACAAAGACATACCAGAGAGCTACAGGTAAGTGCCCAGTCACTTACAGCAGCTAACATGCCTCACCACAAGGGTTGGAGGATTTCCAAGGCTGACACACACACAAATACCTACACCTACTGTGTGTGTATGTGTGTATCTATGTAGGCATGTATGTGTGTATATGGGTTGGGATGACGGTGTTCGGGATGGCAGTGTGTGTTTGGCGGTGCGTGGGGTGAATACCTATTGAACCCTTGAATTTAATTTAGTATTTAATTTATTGATTTTAAGTCTGTTAGTTTCGTATTACTAGTAGTCTTTGTATGTACTTATGTTGTTAATGTGACTTAAAGGAAAATATATATATTTTTTAAAGATAGTCACCATCATCGTTTTCATAGTGATGGTGGGTCCTGCTTCTTCCTCTCGGCCAGTCCTGGTGGTCCATCCTGAAGAAGGATGGGAGGAACAGGGGAGAGGTCACCATCACACAACCGTTATGTGGTTTAGCTTTAACACTAAAACATCGGCTTACAAAACTTAAAATGCAAATAAACTGCATAAACAATAATGTATAAATAAACAATGCATATTTAGAATATAGTCGGACAAATACATCAACGTAAACTTGAACACAAAGTTAGTGCTTGGATGTGAGGTTAGTACTTCAACATGAAGCTAGTCAACGTGAGCTAAAAGCTTCTCTTCATGTGACAGCCGAGCTTCGCATATTTTGATTTAGTTTTAGAAAATGCCTTTTAGTTTTAGCCAAATCTTACTCATCTGAATTGCTTTCGTTTTAGTCGACTAAATATCATACAATTTTAGTTTACTTAATATCATATGATTTTAGATGACTAAATCTACAGTAGATTTAGTCGACTAAAATGTTAAATAAATAATAAACTGCATTATGTAAATGTTTCTCTAGAATTTTCAAACTCATTATATACTACTGGAGAGAACAAATATTAACCTGTTATTATGGAATGGTATTTAGGTTTGAACTTGCAATACAGACATATTTAAGTAGTCTTTATTCATCTTATGTGATAAGCAAAATGTTTAACAACTTGCATATCACACTCATTCTGCTACTTAATTATCAAAAAGAAAAAACGACTGGCTGTAATGTAGAAAAAAACTAATATTGTGAACAAGCCAGCAATACCTTTAGTGCATAGAAACATTAGTGCATCAAGAACAAGAACACTATTATATAACATATGAACTGAAACAGCATACCAAGAAAAAAAAACAAGAAAAATAATGCAACCCATCTCCAAATATTGAAAAGGTTGTGTCTCAAAGGCTGTCAATAGCAGGAAATGTAACCATTGTAATTCAACATCAAAATAAATGCTAGGCATAATGCAATTAGTGTGTGGAACTGAATCTCTCCTTCCCTCCTTTGAAAAGAGACACGATTCATTTTTAGGAAAGCACTTCACGTCAATGTGACCCTTGCTCTATACCCTTACCCTTGCTCTCTCGCCGGGCTCTAGTGAGGTCACCTGTGACACTGACAACCTTCTCTGCAAAGGCTTGAGAATCTGCCGTAGCCAACGGTTCTAATGCAAAATATTTTAAGCTGTGATAAAAAGTGTCACTCTTTGACAGCCAAAAGTCTGTTCCTGTGTCATCAGTGGCGGGTTGTGGAAGTAGTGGCTCTTCCTTATACTCTGATGATCTGCTGCCTCATGCTGGGTGTGGAGGTAGTTTTTTTCCGGCTTCTGGCAAGAAAGCAACATCAACAAGGGTTTCACATACAGTAGGATGGACAAAGCAGGCGCGCTGCTGCAAGCGGTGAGAACCTTTTATCAATTGGATCCAAGAGCCAAGCAAAACACTTCCATTCACATTCCCACACATTTTCTGCATAAGAGTTGCAAGGTCTCAGCAGCGAGGGTCCTGTTCAAAGTCAGCAAGGTGGCCGATCAGATCAAAGATGGCAGGGACCCCATGTACATGGTGTCACTCTGGAGGGTTTTTGTATGTTTTGCAAAAGGCAGCAGTAGGCCTAGTCTTTAACTTAGTGAGTAGTCGGCAGACCATGTTGAATGTGCTTGACCAGTGTGTGGGGCAGTCATTAAAAAGAAATTGACCACATTGGTCCAATATCCTCTGTGTTGCAACGGAGGACTTGCAAAACAGCTTTACGACTGACCTTGCTTTATCAAGGACTCTCTTAATACGTGCCTCCTTCTGCACCATGAGGACTACAAGTTGTAAAGTATGCACCACAGAGGGTGTCCGGTCCATATCCATGTGGATATGATGGTACCTAACAAGAGGAACACTCACAACCAACTCGTTCCCAACTTGTCGCACCCTTACATTTTTGTCTCGTTTTAATTTGTTGATAAAAGTGTCAATATATTTTGTCATAGTGGTTTGTCATCATAAATTTGTTTTGTTTATTTGGTTATCGTTTTCGTCAGTGAAAAAGTGTGGTTGACGTAAACTATAACGAAAATGATTAGTCAACGAAATTAACACTGCATGGCAGCAGCCAGAGACCCAGCGGATCAATGACTGACCAGAGGAAAAGTCAATCGAACACCCCCATCGAGTCCCCCGTTACCCCCAGGCTGGAGCACAGGGGGATGGGGGATGGGGGGGAGATAGAACTACGTACAAACTAGGAATCCCCCAAAGTAACACTGACAAATAATAATAATAGTCAGAGATAAGTAGATAAACAACGGTATGCATGTTCCCCAGAATATAGCTTTTTGAGATATACAGTTAGAAGATAGAAAATGTCTTATCTATCGATTCATCCATAGTACCACCGTTATGTATGTGTAATACCACGCCTGTAAGCCTTATTAACCCAGTGACTTGAGGTTGATCGAGGCTGATCAATAGATGTCATTTCCAATCACCCGCTAGTTCCAGGCGCCTGGTCAGTGTTCTGTGAAGGGCGGTCACTTCCACACGACGCTTGTGCTGTTACAGAACGGACTAGTTGCAGAACGGACTAGTTGCAGAACGGACTACTTACAGAACGGACTAGTTGCAGAACGGACTAGTTGCAGAACAGACTAGTTGCAGAACGGACTAGTTACAGAACGGACTAGTTGCAGAACAGACTAGTTGCAGAACGGACTAGTTCCAGAACGGACTAGTTGCAGAACAGACTAGTTGCAGAACAGACTAGTTGCAGAACGGACTAGTTCCAGAACGGACTAGTTGCAGAACGGACTAGTTGCAGAACGGACTAGTTACAGAACATACTTGTTGTAGGATGGACTAGTTACAGAACGGACTTGTTACACAACATACTAGTTACAGAACGGACTAGTTACACAACATACTAGTTACAGAACAGACTAGTAACACAACATACCAGTTGCAGAACGGACGCCATTGTGTCATTGTGTACGTTTGAGCACTGTGGTTATGTTACGACTATGTCACAAATACAATGCAAGCCTAATTATTAACCTCTGAATGCATATACGTTCAGGATGTTTGACCAATATTCATGCTGAGAGTTCAAATAGCACATTCACTAAACACTGCGCTAGTCTATCTGATGGTCATCATTTGAATGAATGGGGATTTACTCTTAGATTTTGAGATGTATTTCACTGCCAGTTAGTATCTCAAGTGGACTGCATTTAATTGATTAAATGATATATCAAATTAAAATAAAAAATATATATATGACTATAAAGAACAATGATCATCATCGTCATTCTACTGAACAAAATGACCAAATAACAATGTAAAAAAATAATACATACATAAACAAACAAGAAGAATAAACCTGAACAAAGTGTCATCAATCATCTCATAAACATGCAGTTAGTCCAAAGGTATCCTTTGAGTTGGAATCTACCATTAAATAAGACACCACCCGGAAAGTAAAGCTACTAAACACATGTCGTGTTTAAAAACGAAGACAAAGGTTAAGCTTTGTATCTTACCTGACTTGCGAGGTCGGGGTGAGCAGAGCTGGATGTGGATGGATGAACACACAACCTTATAGCAGCAAGTCCTGTTCCGTACACTCACACATCAGTACGCTCACAGCAACTAAGTCCAGGCACTGGGAAAAATATAGCATTGGAGAATTGGATTTTGTGTGTGTGTGTGTGTGTGTGTGTGTGTGTGTGTGTGTGTGTGTGTGTGTGTGTGTGTGTGTGTGTGTGTGTGTGTGTGTGTGTGTGTGTGTGGTGTGTGTGTGTGTGTGTGTGTGTGTGTGTGTGTGTGTGTGTGTGTGTGTGAGAGAGAGAGAGAGATGGATACATTGGTAGAGTGACATTGAGGGACAGCAAAATAGATTGACAGAGGAAAGTGATTGAACTATTGAGGGAACAGAATGTAAAACAGCTAGAGAGAGAGAGGGAGGGAAAGAGGGAGGAAGAGAGAGAGAGAGAGAGAGAGAGAGAGAGAGAGAGAGAGAGAGAGAGGGAGAGATAGAGAACAAACGAGAGAGAGAGAGAGAGAGAGAGAGAGAGAGAGAGAGAGAGAGAGAGAGAGAGAGAGAGAGAGAGAGAGAGAGAGAGAGAGAGAGATAGAGAACAAACGAGAGAGAGAGAGAGTAAAACAGAGCGAATGTGTAAAAGAGTTTGAAAGACACGATTGTAACGTAACAGTGAACCAGTGACTTTATAAAAATGAGTCCTAGGATCCTCATAGTGCGGAGTAGCTCTTGGTGTAGCCAGCGATGCGATCAGTGACGGTGGAGCGTATGGGAAGGCCTCTATAGATCGTAATGACATTTTCTCATTCAATAAGGTTTTGGCCTAAAGCCCTCAGTGACCTCAGAGGGACACAATTCAGAGGGCAGGTGAAAACATATGACATATTCTGTAAACCAAGTGAGTACAAATACAGTGGCTCTTCCAAATATATCTTTAGTGCACCTGTAGTTATTTTAGACATTTAGGCAACAAAAGCGCACAGTCGTACTAGTTATACTGAACAACAAGGATACAGTTATACTAGTTATACTGAACAACAAGCATACAACAAGGTCTGCTGACAAGCGTCAAACATAAGTCAAACCTACGGGATACATAGGCCTCATCAAATAGAGAGAACACAACGTTGGAAATACTTCAGAGACACGGACAGACCTACAAGGTAAATCAACTCATGTTCTTGTTGTTCTCTGACTTTGGTAGTAGCTTCAAATTCAAGGAAATTAAGCGGCAAGACTCAAGGGGGTATTAGCTGCAGTATAGTGCAAGGTATGTGTGCTATGTTAAATATAAAAAATAACACCATTAAAATTAAGAAAGATTAATAATAAAGATAGTTGACCTTTTGCCAAGGTTAGGTCATTTTCCATACATTAACTCCTCAGATATGAGCAGGCCCATAGCCATAAACATATGTATGCAGCAAATGTATGTATATATATATATATATATATATATATACCCTTATACCCAATCAGCGTATTAATGACCCATAGATAATCATCAAAATCCGAAATTTCGGTAACATTAGTGGCCGGATCAGCTGTAAAAGTAGCTTGGGTTTCCCTTTTATCTTTCTTCTTGTTAACTTCATTAGCACGTCTGAGCATTCTGGTGGATTGATCACATTAGGCTCCTAGATAGCTATTATTTTTATTTTGGGTGGGTATGATTGCTCAAAAGACGTGTGCTTTATCTCATAGTGGCGCTTTACATTGTCGCTTTTGATAATGGCCACCGTCTCGGAACAAATGAGACATGCTGGTTTTGAACTGCCGTGGGAAGAATGAACATGTTAAGCGTCTGTTTGGCTGTCTACCTTTCTGTTTCTGCATTTTAGAGCAAAAAAAAGGAATGCATTTGATGCTCCCAGTTATTTGCATTATCCGATCTATAATATTGTCTTTCTTCCACATTTAGGTTCCAGTCACACTTGCTAAATTGAGGAGCATTGTGGAGGCAGGTGAGACCCCACTCCCAGGAACACTCCTTGCTCACCTTCACCAAGAATCAGGACAATGCAGGAGGGCTTGGGGCCTTTAGCATTGTTGGTGAGAAGGGGAGAAGCAGGAGAAGGGCACGGAACTCAAGAGCGTATAATATATCATTCCAGGTCCTCAAAACTTCCATCTGCAGCCTGGAGATATGGAGCCATATTGAGTACAGGTTCCAGCATATTGAAGTGCTGGAGGCATCAATGAATGTACTTCAGTGTCCTGGGTCCAAAGGCAGGAACGTTTTAATGTTGCAGACCCTTACTAAAACAACTCATCCCAGGACAGGAGGCCACAGTTACACTGCAACAAGAGTAGACCTCGTTCAAGCAGCATGTTCTTGTAGGATCATTTAAGGTTGTTCAATTACCCAAATTAATATGAACTGAATTGATTTCCGTCTCATCGCTACTGACTGTTAGAACTGCTGGTGTAAATGTTTCCATTATACTGCATGCTCGTTGGCCCTGCCTTGGCTAATCTCTGAAGGACCAGACACAAGCTGAGATCACGCAGCTCCTGGCCAGTGAGAAAGACAAATGGGCAGAAATATCCCAAACCTCTGGCTGGTCACCCCAGTCTCCTCCACTGTGAACACAACGACAGGGACTTCTCCACCATGAACAGGGTAAGAACATTTAGTCTTCCTGCACTTGATATGTTTTTCATGTGATTGTTGTGTGGTTCATTTAAATCCTAGTGTCTGGTCAGTTATATACCAGGGGCTTGAGTACAGTTCTATCAGTTATATACCAGGGGCTGGAAGCCAGTTTTATTTGAGTCTGGTCTTCGACTCGTGTGTAATGTACAATGGTTGCATCGACAAGGGCGTGGATTATTCAAACTAATGCTTCAAACATTACACCTGTGATTGCTGTAAAGATTAACAATTATTATTGTCAATGTACAACCCCACACCGTGGGGTCTCTCTGTCTTAGGTCAGTGAAAACTGACCTAAGACATAGGCTACAAGGGGGAGCAGCTGGCTGCATGTCTGCAGATGCAATGAATGGACCGGCACCGGAGGCCTTCCTGTACACACAGGCGTTGGAGCTGTTCTTCCAAGAACCCAGAAGGATTGAGTGCTCTGACCAACAGTGCCATCTTGTGCACACTGAATATTGTTCCACCCAAACCCCGCCCCCAAATCCCCCCCCCCCCCCCCCCCCCCCACCCAGGCCTCGCTCATGCTATACAACATACTAAAACTGAGCTGTTTAGAGACGTGAAAAAGTTAATCTATAAAGGGTCATAGCTCATAAATGTGGCCAGTCTACTGTATAAGTCTTCTTATTGTCTATTCATGAATTCTGTAGTGAACGTTCATGCAGGAAAAAACATGTTTTTTTTGCTAAATATATAAATTACAGTATAAACCAAAATAGGAGCAACTATCAGATATGCACTATTCCTTAACTTGTCAATAAGGATATTTTACTTGACTAATGAGGATGGAACCATTGTAACTAGGGCTGTCTTGATGAAAGAATCCTTAGTCAACTTAAAAGTCACAGGATTCTGTCAGTGTCAACTAATCAATACATTTATTTGATCTACAAATCTGTATAAATGTTCGATATTTCCAATATTCCAATCTCTCTGAAGATGAATGCAGTCGTCATGCAGAAGGATCTCTCAAAAAGTACTGCTTTTTAAAGACCAAAGCATGCGTGTGAGTATTAGTGTCGCCAGAGTTGGGATTCCTAGTTCCCAGCCATGACTAATGGCTAAGAGCAACAACTAAAAACTTTCTTAGTCAATTTAGACGACCAATTCCCTATCGACCAATTAGTTGAGTAAAATAAGAAAGAGCAGCCCTAATGAGATGTAAAATAACCACCCACAACGCAGGGAGTGGGCCTCCTTACCTCCTCAGAATAAGGCAGTGCAGTAGACATGGCATGTTGGCAATTAATTATCTCTTTAGTGTTCCATTTAACATTTACCTTATATTAAAGCTTCTGTGAACCATGGCAGGGTACAGTATGTTCAGCTAACCAGTCTAAATAAAGTCTGAATTTACATCATATTTACATTTTAAGTTAAGTAACCATACATGAGACCTGGTACTAGAAGCACCCACTCCACTCCAATGGATTTTCAACTGAAATTGAATTGTACCTGAGCCACGGTTGGCATGCTGTAGTTCTATCCATTCATATTTCTTTGTAATGCTTTGACTTTGTTGTGAATATTGTATCGCAGCCCAGCCTCTGTCTTTCAGAGCTACTGGCTCTGCCTGGAGGCATGAGTCAAAGTCCTTCTCACCTGGTGCTCTGCAGCTTGTTATGAAGTTAAACACATGCTTCTCAACAGCCTTTACATTACGCTGTCAGAAATGGAAACTAAAGAAAAAGCTATAACAACAATGGAACAGTGGCTCTAATGTGAATACAAAAGGCTTATTTACCCTGCCTTCCATTGGAGCACTTTGATGAAGCTTGGAGCCACTTGAAGTGCTGTGTTCTGCTGGAAATCTGAAAAGATGAATTTAATTATATATTCTATGATCACATACTGCCATCCCTGGGAAGGCAAGAATATACGTACATGTGTTTTCATCATTCAAGTACATTCACTTCACACATTTTGTATTTGGGTGCCTTTTATATTTCCCCATGTCTTGGTTGAGTGTTGCTGATGTTTACATTGTCCTAAATGGTTGACTCAGACGTGGCCTCCATGTTGTCCAGGGTGGTGGAGGCAGTTAGGTCTCAGTTCTTGAGCTTTTGAAAAGTAACCATTTAAAAAGAGCGTTAATGACAATACGTTTGTTTGGTTGTAATTCATTGTAACCAACCTCAATGTCAGGCAAACCTACATTAAGATATTAATTCACATTTTAGATGGAAACATAATCTGCCTGCAAATGACAAACTAGCATTGATGTGACATATTTATAATAAAACACAAGACACTCATTCCATGCTACTTTGGGAATCTCCACAAGAATCTAAGTACTCTAGGGCTAGGCACACTTGTATGCACTTGGTAGTGGACTCCATTCGGCCCTGGGGCTGAAGAAGCCTTTGCATGTGTTACTACAGCTTCCACCTCTTCTTACCTTGATGGCCTGATATTCAAATGATACTGTATCTCTCCTCCCTAGGTGGTATGTCAGAAAGAAGGCGCATCTCTTATTCTTCTGTATCTGAGTGAGTCTTTGCTAAATATTCCTCTTCCTCTTGCTTTGAAGCTTTGAGGTTACCTCATTTTCTTGGCTGAACATCCTTTTAACAAAGTTAGATGGATACCTATAAAAGGCTGTCCTGACTCGCTCCGCCCTCCGGAGTACTGCTAACCGACTAATTAGCTCTTAGCTATTGCAAAACATGAATTCCTTCTCTCTCATCTACTGTTGCTTTTCTCTATTGCTTTCTAAGTTGTCTCCTCTCCTTTACTAATTTCTCCATTACGTTCTGCTGTCTAGACCTAATTGGCTGCAACCTGTCCACCTTCATTCTATCAATGATTCCAAATCTTTCCAAAGCACCATATTCATAGATAAAGTCTCCCATCTTCTGTCATTTATTTACTTTTGTTCCTTTAAGCCCATCTCACACTATTATCAGGTCGCTATTGTAGTATAATTTCTACTCGGTGGAATAAGAATCTTTCTCAGAGGTCCGGATACTAAGTTCAAGGTGTTTATTGAACAAAGCATCAAATGAAAGCATCTGCTGCAGCGAGATGGAGCCTGCCGTGCCAATTCACAGACTGGCGACGCGCTCCTTTACCAAACATTATATAGACAATAGCATCATAGAACAACCACTACTCCTAGTGGTCAAAGTAACAAACATCAACTTAATACTATTGGTCTGAGAGGTACAACCAGTATCCTGGTTGGTCACGGTGGTCATCGTCACGTCACAAGTTTATGGCTCAAACCCCCAAGGGGGTCGTATTTGGCTTGCGCAACATTTCACGGCACCACTCTCTACGTTAGAGCTCATGTTACACTCTGTAGGATACCGTTGAAAACCCCCTAAAGGCACCATTACAAGGGCCTGAAGGCACACCAACACATCTGGAACAGCTTAACACATCTCTATGTCCTAGTGGGCCTTGGGGTCCACCAGCAGATTATGCTGTAGCCACCTACTGCAATGTATAGAATATCCAAAGACAGTGTTTTAGATTATAATAAGGGTATAAAAATACACTACACTATTAACGGTCTCCTGTCTCATAACCTAAAGATATTACTACATACTGTAGGAGTCACACAAGATAGATTGTTGCATGATGATAACCCGCCCCCCAAAACTCTGATTGGTTATTCACCAGCGCAGTGAGCTCTGCTGATTGGTTCACAGAGCCTCTGGCTAGACCCGCTCTAAGGGAGGATCGTTCCTCCATTACTGCCGTACACACTCATGTTGAAAGCAAGGACTTACTGGCCGCTGACGTCCGGACGTTTTATAATGGACTTCAATGGGGAGCACAGTCCTCCGTACAGTAATTTGCAGTAGGGGGTGCTGTTGGTACTTTTACACCGGGGCATGATTTTAGTGCATTGGAAGTGTTAAAATAGTAATATTATCAGTATTTTCACAGATGAAGCTGTTAAATGTATGTGTATTCTATTTTCTCTGAGATTCTAGGGAGGATATGGTCCTCCCCTTTCTCAATGGACGAGCATCCTCTGCTGTACACAATTAAAGACCAATGTGGTTCAGTGGTAAAGCTCATTATAATAGAGCCTCCATCCATACTCTGGAGTTTCTAATTGTTCACATTGTTACAACACACGGGATCAATTCAATAAAAGTAGCAGGCTATATGAAAGTAACGTATTTATGTAATTCTACCACCAGATGGCGCTGCAGGACTATTATTTCATGCTTTATTGTGATTAGAGTACAGAAATAAGAAATGTAATGGGTGCAGTAAAATCGGATCGGAAAAGTTAAGATTGACTTTAGGCCTTATTCAGGGACAAAAGAACTGATTTGTTGACAGTCGAGACGGTGTGTGTGGGAGCGGGGGGGGGTGTTACATAGGCAGGTTTTAATATTTTACATTTAATCTTTACCTTATTCTTCAATAGCTTCATGTGCTTGTCGTTGACAGACCTTGCAGGTGTGTTTGATCAGCTATAATAACACTTATAACTGAAAGACTTTTGTGATTAACTTATGTTAGCTTGCATAAAGGTAACCAGGGTAAGGCTTTTTTTCCATCCACCACAAAAGGTAGATAGTGTTGCTTGATGAGTTCTCCTGTTGAGTTCATAGTTGCAATTCCTCTAATGATGTGATTATTGGGCCTACTATTAGGCCTAATATTCACTGTTCGAGCATTGGCTATTTTAGACAGGGGTCAGTAAGACATGGGCGGGATGAATAACGTTACTTCAAACAAGTCCGTCTTCTGTCATGTATTCAGCAAGAACATTTGGAAGATACAACACTTTTGCTTTGAAGGCATTGCAGATTTTGACACAAGCCACTAAACGATATGCTTGTTGTTCAGTAAAACTAGAATTACCGTATGCTTGTTATTCAGTATAAATAGAATTACTGTATGCTTGTTGTTCAGTATAAATAGAATTACTGTATGCTTGTTGTTCAGTATAAATAGAATAACTGAATTCTTGTTGTTCAGTATAACTAGTATAACTGTATGCTTGTTGTTCAGTATAAATAGAATAACTGAATTCTTGTTGTTCAGTATAAATAGAATTACTGTATGCTTGTTGTTCAGTATAAATAGAATAACTGAATTCTTGTTGTTCAGTATAACTAGTATAACTGTATGCTTGTTGTTCAGTATAAATAGAATAACTGAATTCTTGTTGTTCAGTATAAATAGAATTACTGTATGCTTGTTGTTCAGTATAAATAGAATAACTGAATTCTTGTTGTTCAGTATAACTAGTATAACTGTATGCTTGTTGTTCAGTATAAATAGAATAACTGAATTCTTGTTGTTCAGTATAAATAGAATTACTGTATGCTTGTTGTTCAGTATAAATAGAATAACTGAATTCTTGTTGTTCAGTATAACTAGTATAACTGTATGCTTGTTGTTCAGTATAAATAGAATAACTGAATTCTTGTTGTTCAGTATAAATATAATTACTCTATGCTTGTTGTTCAGTATAAATATAATTACTCTATGCTTGTTGTTCAGTTAAACTAGTATTACTTATTATGTTAATACTGATTTAAACACTATTAGGTGTTTAAATCAGTATTAGAGGGTTAAATCACATAATAGGGTAAACTTGTGTTTAACGCAACAACCAAATGTAACCTATCAGGCCTACAGTTGGGCTTTCTCATTTTGTAGTGCAGACTATGTGTGGCAGTCATTTGCCACCTGTCAGGAGCCAGCAACATTATTTGTGTCACAGAGGACCACCTCTGACGACCCGGTCCCTGACAGACTTCAGCTGGCTGAAGTCTTAGAGGACGTCTACTGTCAGCTGTTCCCAGCTGCTCGACCATGGCTATTATATTTTATTCATCACAGGTAACAGACCTTGACCAGGCACGAGAGAAATGGACAGAACAGAGTGAAGGGGTCGGACGTCTGTTGGTGAATGTCAGTGCATTATAGTGTTGATGGAGCCCAGTAGTGAGCTTGGCATAGTAGCCCTAGTGGTGCTAGGACTACCCAACATTTTCTCTGCCTGGATTTCCCAGAAGGGGAAATCTTTAATAGTACTATTACTGCATACTATTAATATATTATTATTGTTTCTATTATTTCCTGTATAGCTTCCCCAATAAGCTTCTGGTTGTCGTCTGCAGACATCTCAGAGATCACTGCGACCAGTGCTCACTTAGGAAGTCCATCCAAGTAAGTCCATCCAACTAACATGTGTTTCCCTGAAGTTGCATTACAAATGTGTTAAGCGTTGTCCCATCTAGTAGTAGAGTAATTCCTTTCAGATGGCAGGGGGACAGGTAAGTCTGTGGATAACAGACTTAATAACAAATCTTAATTCATGGCAACATGCTCTCTTTTGAGCAAGTTAGGCAAGACTATGGCCCAATAGATGCCTTATTCCTCGCGTACGCCCACTTAGCACTAATATCAATACAACATGTAGAGAACAGTGTGTAGAACGCTATCAAACCCTCATGAAACACTCTCTAGAACCCCTCTAGTGGTGTGATGTGTACACTGTCCTGTAATTGTAATTGTGAATACATGTTTTACCTACTTACTCATATTTTAGACTTACCTTGCAACTTGTGTCGTCAGGACCGGTTTCAAACCTTAATGTACATCGTAATGTACAATGGCCGCATCTTGTAATACACTTTTACATGCCACCAGAAAGTTCTGAACGAAGCCAATGGTAGACACAGAAATGAAACCAGAACAGACTTCCATCAGTAGTTCTGACATTTATTTCACTGTGCTTCCATCCGATCACATTTACATCATGAAGCACACTTACTGTTTTAGAGAAAGAGATAATTCCGTAATTACAATAATGTGCATGACGGATTGAGCCTAATGTAGGACCCATATGGATAGAGCATTTAGAAATCACTCTACAACTCACAGTCAATCTAATTAATTAACTATAAAGGTATGGCACAAAGGCACAGTGGTGGTCAACATACTCGACTAAGACACAGACATTTGTATTTTAGTCTTTTTTTGTTTAGTCTTCAGTGTAAAAACCCCTGCTTTCGCCTTTAGTGTGTTGGATCAACCGGAACAAGACTCACACACGATTTGTCGACTTTGTACAAAAGAGAAACATATTTCCGGTGATGTTTGACACTGGATCATCGCTCATCGCTAGTCTCAACCCTTCCCCGGAACCTTTCCCCGGAACTGGAATATTCATGAGCACCAAAATTATTCCAAGTTTGAGCCCCAAAAAGTATTCAAGTTAACACTGACAGTCGTCAGATTAGAGTCTCATAAACGTTACATATTTATACCACAGTAAAAATGACAAAGCGGATATTTGGCTGATCTAAGAGATCCCATAGCATTTCCTGTTATAATATATATATATATATATATAATACCGCAAAAGGGCAGTGATGCTGGAGTCCTATTGGGACAGAGGTGTGTGTGTGTGTGTGTGTGTGTGTTAGTCCGTGTGTGTGTGTGTGTGTGTGTTAGTCCGTGTGTGTGTGTGTGTGTGTTAGTCCGTGTCATGATGAAGCAGAGGGGTCTTCTTGCTGGCTTTCCCGTCGCTCGCCCCCGTGCTCTCGCTTGGTTTCTGTTTTCCCGGGGAAAAAAAACAGTGACAAGTTTGAGTGACAAAAGACAAAAGTCACTGCGCCAAACGTTATGACGACTAAGTGGGTGAAGGTTTACCATTTGTACCCATGTAGGCCAGTGGACTATTGTTCATTTGTTTGACTGTAAATGTTGATATTTGCATGTATAGTTCTACTGGTATCCTATAGAGATATCTATACCGTTTTGTTTACCACCAGCGGATCGGCCATTACAAGCCGTTTAAACATCGTTAGCTTTCATCCCTTGTTACAGTGGGAGGGTCCAATCAGATGCATGATTGACAGTTGAATTTGTCAAATGTCTCTTTATGGCCCAATAACATAACACCTGCTGGTGGTAAAATAGGGACCCTTTAAAACTCGCTATAGTTTAAATGTTGGCGCGTGGGAAACATTTGATCCCCTTTGCATCTCAGAAATGACAAACAAACCTCAGCAGTGCGGTCGTTCTACCGGAAGAGAAACCCCAATGGTTAACATTTAAACAACAACAACAACAACAACACATTAGAATGCAGTGTAAACAGAGGGCACATGAGTCATGATAGCATTACGTCATCCATTTGAGCTGCTGAGAGACGTCATGCCGCCAGGTTGGCGGGTTTCAACCATTAGGATGGTCCGGATGTTAAGCAAGTACATATATACCAACAACAACAGATACACCAACATGTCACACACGCGTGCACCTTTTGAAATGTTATGGAGGGCAGTGTTCGGGTCAGAACGTTTCTCATGTTCAAACTTTAAACATTAGTTATTTATTTTATTTGTCAAGTTCAATTGTTTTTGGAACACTCATTTGCGTAGTGAAATGACCCCCAATTTGGGATCCGTTTTATAGTTTTAGATAATTGTATAAATGGTGTATTAGAGAGCCCCTATTTTAAATTGAACTATATACACATGTGAGTTCACCAATGGGAGTGTCCACCAGAGGTCAAGAATATGACCAAAACTATTTAAATATTAAACTCAATATTAAACATGTCACATCTACTACTTAAAACGTACCCGTTGATATCATTCTGTCTTCAACCAACACACGTGCTCTTCAAACTACTTAAACCATAAGCCCAAATACAGCCATTTAAGTTGAGTTCTCCAGTATGTTATAGATGACATACAGTACGTTACTTACACTAGCCTACTAGGGACTAGGGACTAGGGATCCCCAAAAACAACACTTCTTATACGACGAGTGTCCTGGTTTAGCTTGTGATTCATCTCGATTTGGGTCAGATAAAGTAAACTTTTTGTTTTGGTTAGCGATGTACAAACTGTGTTTCTCTTGAAACTGAAACGTTTTACATTTCATTCATTTTTATTTAAGTTTATTTGTTGTCAAATTTTAAACTTTTGGAAGTTATTCCGTCATTTCTTGAAGTGTACGATCTAATTTGTTTACGCCTTAGTACTTTTGCCTGGATAATCCTGCAGTTAAATAAGACATACATTTGCCGTCATGTCATTTTGTCATCAGCTCAAACGATGAGAAACATCCATGAACCATGCAATGAGTCAACATGCATGGTGTGTGTGTGTGTGTGTGTGTGTGTGTGTGTGTGTGTGTGTGTATGTGTGTGTGTGTGTGTGGGGGGGTACACATACCTGTATCAAGATACACTAGTCTCAGTTTCTCTTGGTATGCGACCCATTGACCATCTCTTTCTCTGACACCTATAGGGACCACCAAACGCTCTTCATAAGCCAATGAGGAAAGGCACAGGGTTTGGATCTTGGCCCTGATTGGCTGGCTTGTATCAAACCGTGAGAGCAGTATAGGAGAGTATAGTGCTATAGGGCTATAGAATTAGAGTTTAGTTGCTATAGTGATTAGTTTGTAGTTGTATCATTTGTGGGGATTTGTGTGGATTTGCTCATGCAGTGGGGATGCCGGTGGATACAACCATGCAGTTAAAAAAGTTCATGCCACTGTAAAAAAATAATATCAAAATGTAATTGTATTTGATTCCCCATCAATTACAGTGCTGTGATTGTGAGCGGCCAGCTCTCCTCATTGATTGGCTGGCTAGCCCAAATCACACTTTCCAAGTGCTTCCCCAACGTTACCATGGAGATACATCAACTCCACCGCAGGGTATAAAAACGTCAAGATTCACACGACTGAACCAATCAAACTCAGTATAACACAGAGCCTCTCCAGAGAGACCTCCAGAGAGGCTGCTGTCAATGTTCAATGGCCTGAAATTGTAGAAGTTCACCCAATCTCACCCAGATCACAAATTTGTCCCCATACGCAGGCTGATTGACATAAACAAGGCGTTGGTCGTTTAACAACAACACATTCAACACACCGGAAGGCTCGTGGTGGACGAGTGAGTCAAGTTAATGGTCGTATCGGACTTCTGGAAAAAACAAAAACAATACAATACGGGGAATTGTAAATCCTTATCGATGCCATGAGAGATAATTAGTTAAACCACCTGTTATCTTAACAACCAATTGGCATAATGTGGCACGCAGAACATAAGCCATAAAGTGGACATAAAATCCCATAAATCAATTAACCCTGAACAACTCTTTATGGTTCTCTCAGATAAAGACCACATATCCATTAGGTCATCAGAGACGAGGTGGCACTTTTGTAACGTGGCGCACTTCGGTCCTCCCCGAACCCACTAGCCTTGATGGGTTTTCCTGCCAGATAACTACCTTGGTAGTGTGTGTGCCCCTGTCCCCCGTAAAGAGGGTGTACAGGCCAGCCCTATCTGGAATCACCCACTGATCACACCCGTCAAACGCTTCCTGAACGGGTCGTTCCATCTGGCAGGAGTCCACAGGTCCACAGAGTAGATGCTTTTTAAATGGTTTAACTTAGGTCAGCAGTGGAGGACAATCATGTACAAAGTGCATACGTGTTCACAAAAGGCCTAGAGATGCTCGGAATACCACTGAGGCCCGTCTGAACAGAAGAGGGGCCTGTGGGGCCGTCTCTGAGCGAGACGTGCATCTCACTAAATAACTAGACCAGGGGTTTTCAAGGAGAGAAAAGAGACCTCTGAGATACACTGCCCCCAAAAGACTGAATGGTGATAATACTTTTACAATATTCAGACAAGAAGCCAATTTAAATGTGGCTAATATATGATATCTTTGAATTAACTGTCAAATTGACTAGCAGGACTGAATACATTAACAATCGTTTTATTATTATACAAAAAAAAATGTTTTACTCCGCTTGTTTTACTCCATTTTGCTATCAATTGATGTTCATCGATTAATTCATTTAAATTATTTTAAATTTAAAAACAATTGTTTCATGTATTTTTTTACGTTCTGGGAAATTTGTTTCTCCGTGGCTCCCTTTAAAATCCCCCGGACGAGGGTCATAAAACCTGGACTAGATCATAAAAAAAATAGAAAGAACAGACGGGGGAGGAGTCAACAGCCACAACAACAACAACAACAACAACAACAACAACAACAGAGCATCTCTAGAGCATGCCTTCCAGGATGCGTGTTCTCGTGCATTCCATCACTCTTGTGGCTAACCAGGGAGAGCGTGCAGAGCGGTGAACGCATGCGCATGGGACGAGAACGCATGGACGAACGCATGGGACGAGAGAGCAGAGCAGCGCCGCTCCGCTCGTCCGTTTGGTTACCAGCCGGTTACGAGGACTCTCGAGTCTCTCTCGCTCTCGTTTTCACGCGCTTACCTTGGAGCGCCTGTACACCAGCACGGCCACCAAGATGGTGAGCAGGCCCAGGCCGATGAAGATGTACTGCGTGTACTCCATCACCGCCGGCATTACCACCAGGTTCTTGTGGAACTCGGTCAGGATGGGGCCTTCAATGTTCCCCCTCTGAGGAAATTCAAATTCCGTATAATTATTATTTGTTTTTCAAGTTTCAAGGTGATGAAAACGGAAAAGATGTCATTTCCGAGTATAAGAGTAAAGGGTGGGGGAGTGTGTGCATTGTAACCCAGCCCCGCCCCTACCTGCTATGTACTAAAGAGTAAAAAGGTAAACAGGACGTATGAATCGACACCTCCCAAGTCTAACAAAAGAAGTGTTCATGGGGTAAACATCTCCTCACCTCTTCAAACCAGATCATGGGCATCACCACGTCCGCTATTTTCCCGGTTTCCCTGCGAACGCAGCAACCAAAATACTTTTTTCCCCAATTAAAACTCCCAAAGGATGCATTTTAATGGCACTGGAAGCCATAACAGACGCATCCACGCACAGAAATGCAGCAAACAGAGACTGGGTGGGGGAGCTCTGAACGTCATCACCCACTCCGCGGGCGGCCGGGACGCTTACGTGATGAGCGGCACCGTCTTCATGAACAGGTTGAGTTGGAGACGGATGGACACGTTCAGAGGGACGCCCGTCATCTGGGAAAAAATAACCATTTGTACGTCGTCAAACAAACAAACAGGTAAAAAGTGACGCGGTATTTAACGCTCTGATCAGAGACTTTTAAGGGAATAAAACGGAGGCGGCAGCCGGCTGGGCCAAAACTTCAAAAGAAGTTGACAAAAGAAGGAAATCCTCGTATTTGGTCCATTCAAAACCAAGAGTCCCACTGGTGGCCAACACGGCTCATCTCTTCACGGCGCTGCTACACTACTGCCACTGCATTCTGCACTACATTCAACACATACAGTACATGTCATTTAACGGTTACTTTGCTGCTCTTTTTTTGTTTATTTTTATTGTACACATTATTTTTATTTTGATGGTATTGTTTGGTAGATGTATACTGCGGGAGGGAATGGGGAGTAAGTGTACTTGTTACAAATGGCCAATACAAATATCTTGTATGGGGTATATTTTTAAAAACCTCTTACTATTATGATCTGAGAAGAGCATACCAGAGTCAGTCAGTTATGTGCCACCAGTTGCTCCTCAATGATAACTGCATTATAGATGGATAGATCTATAATCAGTAATTGGATTAGTTGTACCATCCACCTGAAGATTAATCTTTAGAACAATCTTAATCTGCAAGTAGTGCAAGTGTCCTTTGATAAGACTTAAGATTTATTTTTGGACGATATTGAACTATAATTGAAGGACTCCCCACGGAGGTCAGGACTGCAGAGTCACTGCCCATCTCCAGCCGCAGGCTGAAAACCCATCTCTTCAGGACACACTTCCCGGATCCTTCCTCGTAGCGTCAATTAAGTCAGTCAAAAGTAGATTACATATTATAGATATAGGTATATATTGTTCTAGATATTGTTGCATATTGTTTGCCAACTTATTGTACTTTTTCCCCTACACTTTTACCTGAACTTATTGTACTTCTACCTGAGCACTGGTTCAGTTCTTGGAGACTTGTTAGGAATGAAATGCACTTCTGGTGAGGAGTTGTTCTCTTACCTTCCTTTGTTGAAACACACTATTGTAAGTCGCTTTGGATAAAAGCGTCTGCTAAATGACTGTAATGTAATGTAATTATTGATTATTAACTGTTACAGGTTGTAGTTGCTTGGGAAATGAATTAGTGTGCCAAAGGCCATGCCACAATCTGCTTCATCTGTACGCACGCACGCACGCACGCACGCACACACACACACACACACTTTAAAATAAGCATTTAAAAAAAGGTCCAGACACCTAAAATTGAGAGCAAACATTAGACTTTGACCAATAAAAGCAAGTCGATTACGTCACTGAAAGAGCATTATCTTATCTGCCAGGTCTAACGTCAACAGCTCGTCCACTTGTTAATATACTAATCAGTTGTATCATGTATTGTTTTTCTTTTCAGAGAAATTAACCTTCTTCCGAGGAGGTTATCTCCTGTCGAGAGAAGCCTGTCAAAGTCCTGGGTCCTTTCAGGTTCTCGTAGCATGGGGGGGGAGGGGCTACACCCAGCTCGGAGGTGAAGTTAAAACCTCCGCAAAAGCCTCACCCTTTTTTTGGCTTTCGAAGCGGAAAAATTAAAAATGATTGTCCTTTGAGGGGAAAGGGAATTGTTGGGAGTGGTATTTTCCCATCAAAATATCCTTGTCGATTAAAAGCTAAAAAATATATAGATAAAACTGCAATAATGGTTAAAGCACATTAATTAACCAAGAAATTTGAAAAGTTCCAAGCTCGTGGAACTATGCTTCTAAATAAGGGGCGGGGGGGGGGGCCTGAAAATTATTTTACGTGTGTGTGTGTGTGTGTGTGTGTGTGTGTGTGTGTGTGTGTGTGTGTGTGTGTGTGTGTGTGTGTGTGTGTGGTACACTATATACTGTACATGTATACTGTATAAAGTAAACCTATATAGGTCAGTAAAACCTTACACCACTCATCCTATCTGAAGAGCTAATTTTACAGTCACACTATCGCTAAATCCCAACAAATCATTTTTTTATAAAAACGTGCTAGAACTGCTAACCAAGGTAGCTAACGTGGAACTTGAATGGTGATCCTGGCCCACAGGGCGCTGGAATGCCTCCTAGTGGCTTGGCATCACATCATTTATGTAATGTGTTATTTAATTCATATTTATGTAACGTATAAATTAAGCCTCAGTCACACATTCAGGACTTGTACTGCCGTCCTTGATAGGACCATTCCCGATGCCTCGATTGTCAAAAGTCGGATCAAGATCCTGTGATTCGTGGCGGGAAATTCACAAATTTGTAAAAACATTGATTTAATCTCGACAACAATCAGAATCGCAGAATGCGATCCGACAGAGATCAGATAGTGACCGGACAGTGAACCGACGCTGACGGAAGACATCCGTTAGACATCCGGCAAGATCTGGACTCAATCGGCAAGAAACGGCAATGAAAAGTTTCTCCAAATTATGCCCGTTCATCACGACAGCGTCCCGATCCACAGGACACCGTCCAGACAACACAGGACATTGTTACGATTTTGATCCGATACAGCAGAATCTATCACGACATAGACACGAATCACGATTGCAATCAGACTAGACAAAATCGGACTAAACTGTCGGGAGTGCTCAGCCGACTTCGGCCGACCTCTCCGGACCTTTCCTGATCCGTAGGACTCCGTTACGAATGTTTACGACTGTGTTCAGACAACGATAAGATAGGATATTCCAGATCATTGAAGATAGTAATCCGACTTTTTCACTTTTCGTGTCTGATCTCAAACGGGAGCCAATGTGTGACTGAGGCTTAAAGGAGGAGGAAATGTGTGCTCAGGGGCAAGGCGGTGGACCATGCCCCCATCCAGATTAGATAGGGCCACCCTGCTTTCACCCTCCATGTCTCCTAACTGCAAGATATACATAACATACATACATACATACATACATACATACATACAATACGCACGCACGCACGCACGCACACACACACACACACGCACACACACACGCACACACACGCACACACACACACACGCACACACACACACACGCACACACACACACACACACACACACACACACACACACACACACACACACACACACACACACACACACACACACACACACACACACACACACACACATACACATACACATACATAATAATAAGACCCTGCATTCTACCGATCATATGGGCGTTGTGCTCTGGGATAGATTAGCTCTGCTCCTAATGCATGCATCTGTGTGTGTGGTGCAATGCCCCCCCCCCCCCCCGAACCCTGGATAGGTAAGTGGATGGGTCCATGTGAGCGTTTTACTCACGGGGTGGATGTCTATGAAGAGGCCGTGCTCCTCCTCGTTGGGGCTGAGTCCCTGGACATAGTCCAGCAGGACGGGGTCGGCGTTGTAGAAGTGGGGGTGGGAGATGAACACGGGGGAGTCTGGGGATAGGGGGTCACCCACACGTCATCACAGCCCTCACAGTGCATGTTGTTGTTTGGAACCCAAAGCATTGGTTTTTTTAGTGAATATCAAACAAGATAAATACACACGGTCTGCAAGTCATCATCTAAAAACTTTTTTCCTTCATAAAAGGGCATCAATATTTAAATAATAAAATCATTTGTATTTCATTTTTTTGGAGATTATTCTGGGTTGTAATAATAATAATAATAATACATTTGATTTCATAAACAACCTTCTGGACACTAAAAGCTAATGCTAATGCTCGTCTTACCACTTTAATTAATATTTTTTTTACACACAAGTACAATATCAAATAAAGTTGTACGACGAAGCATTAGCATTAGTATAAGCGTCGATGCTATGGGCATTAGCGACGTCATTGGGCGTGGCTCACTGTGGCGGCAGCTGCTGACGTTGAGGATGCCCGACTGCCTGCAGGGGCAGAAGCCCTCGTTGGGCGCGTAGTCCGAGCCGTTGGCAAACAGGGTCTTAGGAGCCACGTAGCGATAGAGGGGAACGCCCTCCATGACCCCCGACCGCTGGTACACCAGCTCCAGGGACCTGCAGACCGAGAGACAGAAAGGCAACACAGGACACGCAAAAAAAAGTGAAAGAAATAAGCAGAAAGAAAAGGAGGAAGGAGGAATAAAGAAACATGGTCACAAAAAAAAAGGGTTGAACGTCAAAAAACAAATGAGGAAGAATGAGGAGGATGAGAAGTGGTACCTGCAGGCGTCGGGACTGTAAAAGGGCAACGTGGTCTCTGGAGTCATGAAGGGGGGCCACATCTGGCCTGCTGTTCCGTTGATCATGTTACACTGAGCTGAGCCCCAGTTACTGAGCTACAGGTAAGAGACAGTACAGTAACTCATACACGTTGATCATGTTACACTGAGCTGAGCCCCAGTTACTGAGCTACGGGTAAGAGACAGTACAGTAACTCATACACACGTTGATCATGTTACACTGAGCTGAGCCCCAGTTACTGAGCTACGGGTAAGAGACAGTACAGTAACTCATACACATGTTGATCATGTTACACTGAGGGGAGCCCCAGTTACTGAGCTACGGGTAAGAGACAGTACAGTAACTCATACACATGTTGATCATGTTACACTGAAGGGAGCTCCAGTTTACTGAGCTACAGGTAAGAGACAGTACAGTAACTCATACACGTTGATCATGTTACACTGAGGGGAGCTCCAGTTAACTGAGCTACGGGTAAGAGACAGTACAGTAACTCATACACAGAATACATTACATTTGGTTTAAAGTAACATGGTGTGGCCTGTATGTGTGCTGTAGTCTCTAGGCTCACGTGTTGGATTTCAAATCAGCATGGACATCATCTCACCTTCCTGAGACCGTTCCAGGAGTCAACTTTATGAACTTTGCGGATGTCATCTTTGCCGGTGAAGATGTTGAAAAGCCCGGTGTTTGAGTTGTTGAACTACAAAAAGACCAAAAATCAATAAAGAAAAAAATGCAGGAATTTCCTAATGTAAATGTTTGTATTTATTTTTTTTATGTTGTTTTTTGGAAAACTTTTGATAAAGTTTTGATATTTCTGGAGAAGAAAAAAAAATGGTGTATAATTATTTTCATGAATGCCAAACTAAATGAGCTGCTAGTAGATGTTTGTTGTTGTATATCTTTCAGTTTTATGTTGGTGTACAGATCACAAGCTGAATTTAACACCCCCCACCCCCCCCCCCCTCTCTCTCCCTCTGGTGCTCACCTCGGCGAAGAGGCCAAACTTCCCTGTGGTGGGCAGCATGCCAGGCAGGTATTTATTGAGGAAGTCCACCAGGCTGCTGTCGTAGCCCCACATCAGCTCTCCCACGGTCTTGGTCAGGAAAGGGCCCTCCTTGAACTTCTTGAACGTGGTACTGAGCAGCATGCGCACCAGAAACGGCAGGTCCTCCATCATCACCGCCGCGCCCTGGAACCAGGACCACGACCGGGGGGAATTAACGCGTTGATCCCGGAATTTTTCAGCTCATTTCCTGTTATTTCCCTTGTTGGATTATGCCCTTTGTAGTGCCTTTTATTTTTTTATTTTTACACGATTCAAGATTTTTTATTATTAAATACAATGGAATGCTTACTCCCCCATTCCCTCCCTCGAAAATCCCTCTGTAATGTTTATTCGATGGTTGAATATGAATATGAATAACTGTATATATATATTTGGTGGACCGTTTTGACCAAGCTTCTTACATACACTCAAGCTACAATATCAGATATTACATAACATCTCCAAAACAATACCATACAAGTATAAATGATATATACAATAAAAATAAACCAAAAAATAGCAGACAAGTGACTGTTAAATGATGCGTGTTGAATGTACATGTTTTTTAGGTTTTGTTTTTACAAAAAAGCATTTAAAGTGCCAGTAGTGCACTAACATCTGGCCAATATAATAAAGTTTGAGTTAGTTCTTGCCCTTTAGGGGGGCTAGAGTTCATGGGGGGGGGTCAAACTAAATAAGTGGCCTGTAAAGCCCTTTGGAGACTAACTGTGATGAAGGGGGGGCTGTCCAAACACAATGGAACTTGACTCGAATTGAAAATGAGAATTCAAACTCATAACATAATTTTAAGGGGGGGGGGAGGATTATTGAGGTTGTTATTGAAAAACTGATTCAAACGGCATGTTCTTGGTCTCTCTGGCGTTGGTCGGTCGGTCGGTCGGTCGATTGGCGTAGCCACGTGCTAGTGTAACTGCGTGAGTGGTTAACACTAGCACACAGTGTCCCGCACTGGGATCGAACTCACGACCCCCCCCCCCCCCCCCGGCTCAAAAGCTTCATCGCCAGAACAATCTTTTCGTTGTCATGGAGTGAGGTTTACTTCACTCAGCGGCATCACCGGCTGCCGGCATCTGTTACATCTGTAACATCTGTAACATCCGCTACATCCGTTACATCTGTTACATCCGTTACATCCGTTACATCTGTAACATCTGTAACATCTGCTACATCTGTAACATCCGTTACATCCGTTACATCTGTAACATCTGTAACATCTGTTACATCCGTTACATCTGTTACATCCGTTACATCTGTAACATCTGTTACATCCGTTACATCTGTAACATCTGTTACATCTGTTACATCCGTTACATCTGTAATCGTTACATCCGTTACATCCGTTACAACTGTAACATCCGTTACATCCGTTACATCTGTTACATCCGTTACATCTGTAACATCTGTAACATCCGTTACATCCGTTACATCTGTAACATCTGTAACACTAGTAGCGGTCTTTGTTTTGGTCGCTCACCAGCACCAGCGTTACATCTGTAACATCTGTTACATCTGTTACATCCGTTACATCTGTAACATCCGTTACATCCATTACATCTGTTACATCCGTTACATCTGTAACATCTGTAACATCTGTTACATCTGTTACATCCGTTACATCCGTTACATCTGTAACATCTGTAACACTAGTAGCGGTCTTTGTTTTGGTCGCTCACCAGCACCAACATGTTGGGGATGGTCACCACGGATTATTGAGGTTGTTATTGAAAAACTGATTCAAACGGCATGTTCTTGGTCTCTCTGGCGTTGGTCGGTCGGTCGGTCGGTCGATTGGCGTAGCCACGTGCTAGTGTAACTGCGTGAGTGGTTAACACTAGCACACAGTGTCCCGCACTGGGATCGAACTCACGACCCCCCCCCCCCCCCCCCGGCTCAAAAGCTTCATCGCCAGAACAATCTTTTCGTTGTCATGGAGTGAGGTTTACTTCACTCAGCGGCATCACCGGCTGCCGGCATCTGTTACATCTGTAACATCTGTAACATCTGTTACATCTGTTACATCCGTTACATCCGTTACATCCGTTACATCTGTAACATCTGTAACATCCGTTACATCCGTTACATCCGTTACATCCGTTACATCTGTAACATCTGCTACATCCGTTACATCTGTAACATCTGCTACATCCGTTACATCCGTTACATCTGTAACATCCGTTACATCCGTTACATCCGTTACATCTGTTACATCCGTTACATCTGTTACATCTGTAACATCTGTACATCTGTTACATCTGTTACATCTGTTACATCCGTTACATCTGTAACATCTGTTACATCCGTTACATCCGTAACATCTGTTACATCCGTTACATCCGTAACATCTGTTACATCCGTTACATCCGTAACATCTGTTACATCCGTTACATCTGTTACATCTGTTACATCCGTTACATCCGTTACATCTGTTACATCCGTTACATCCGTTACATCTGTTACATCTGTTACATCCGTTACATCTGTAACATCCGTTACATCCGTTACATCTGTAACATCCGTTACATCCGTTACATCTGTTACATCTGTAACATCTGTTACATCTGTTACATCCGTTACATCCGTTACATCCGTAACATCTGTAACACTAGTAGCGGTCTTTGTTTTGTTTTGGTCGCTCACCAGCACCAACATGTTGGGGATGGTCACCACGTCCGACTCGTTGCCCACCGACAGGCCGCGATCAAAGTGGTAGCGGCGGTACTCGCGGTAGGACACGGTGTGGTTGGGGTGGAAGGTGATGTTGTCCTTCTGACAGCGCTTCCTAAGACAACGAGCACACGAAAAACACATGCAGGATAACAACATACACACCCACCTGGTATCCACACGTTTAAAAAAGGGAAATAAAGATATATACCATGCACAAACATATACTATGTATGACTACATCATATACATATACAAAGATGTGAAATAGATCAGTTTTCCAACTTGGCTTGGGGACCGGATGGTCGCCGGTTCAAGTCCCCGCAAACGGACCAAGTAGGGCGTAAGAACTGGTACTTGGAAAAATGTGCCAGTTCGACCTCCGGGACACTGCCGAGGTGCCCTTGAGCAAGGCACCAGACCCCTTCACTGCTCCCCGAGCAGCTGTATATATATATATATATATATATATATATATATATATATATATACACACAATAGCTGCCCACTGCTTCTAATATAGGATGGGTTAAATGCAGAGACACTAATTCCACTGTGTGTGTATGTGACCAATAAAAAGGATTTAGATAAGAAAATATTAAAAAAAAGATAGATGATATTGATATTGATATTGCGCGCACACACACACACACACACACACACACACACACACACACACACACACACACACACACACACACACACACACACACACACACACACACACACACACACACACACACACACACACACACACACAGTTGAGCCCATGAATGTCAATGAGAAAGAACAGTGTTCCAAACCATCAGCAAAACAGAGAGGCTGTTTAATTATTGTTTACACACACACACACACACACACACACACACACACACACACACACACACACACACACACACACACACACACACACACACACACACACACACACACACACACACACACACACACACACACACACACACACACACACACACACAGTTGAGCCCATGAATGTCAATGAGAAAGAACAGTGTTCCAAACCATCAGCAAAACAGAGAGGCTCATCTGTGTCACACGTGTGTTTAATTATTGTTTATAGTTGTATTGCAACAGTCTGCCTTTCTTACCTTAGTGGTAAAAAAAAGAAAACCATATATTTTGGGTCTATTTGGAGATATACAGATCGATTTGACAGCGTGACACGTGACAACAAGAGACAACACGGTAGGAGACAGCGAGACACAGGACAAACAAACCACACTAAGGTAAGACTATAGTCCACACACCGATAGACGTAGGGTCCCCTCTCCTCCACCATGGGCTTCTCCCCCAGCAGAACCTCCTTGGGGTTGAGGACGTTAAAGAAGTACACGGACATGAAGAAGGGGACGGGGATGTCCTTCCACATGGTGTAGGACATCTCATTCTTCGGGTCTATGGCGATGTTCTGGAGGTGGTGCACATTGAAAAACAGGGGATAAGAGAGAGAGAATGGGGGAGAATGATCAAGACGTTAAAACAAGGTTGCTGTGTGTGTGTGTTTTTGCCTTGACTGCTGTATCACGTCCTCGTCGCTGTGTTTACAACTGTAACCATTCGGGTGTTCAGGTGTACACGTGTTGGACGAACTCAAGTCAAAGGTTTTTTCCCCATGCAAATATTAAATATGTTACGCTGGTCATCTACAGAAGGCTAATGCAAGTTATAGGCACGCCAACTACGGCAGGTACGGGATTTAAACAACCGCTGGAAAACAAAGGAAGATTCGTGGACAGGACAGTTGTCAACAATGACTCCTGTACGTTTCGCTGTCCTGATTCCTTACCTTTACTATTTGCTCATCCACAATCACCGGTCCTACAAATACAAGCACTGTTCCGAAAGAGACAGCGAGTATCCCCACCACTACGAGCCCCACGGTAACCTTAGATCGATTCATAACGACTCAATCAATATCTTCCCAAAAGTAACAATTATTCTTCTTCCCCAGGTAATATATTATATATATAAGGGTCGCTGTCGGGAGCTGTCTTTATGCCTATCCAACCAACAGGCTAAAGTATAAGTGTTATCGTGCATCATGTCTCGTTCAGTATATATAACAGAGCCACGGCATCGTAAAGTCCAACCATAAACTGGTAGTCATATCAACGTAGTGAGTCGTCTCTGTGGCGCTGAACCGCCGCCGCGCGGACAGAGACGGACTTGTTTACGTTTACGTTGAAGGCCACGCCCCCCCCCGGTGTGACGAGGGGGCGTATGGGAAATGTAGTCCAAATGCAATTTGAGAAATATGGAATACAATAGGTTTTATGAAGTACAATCGAATGCTTACTATCTGAATTTTTTTAACTATACTATATACTAAATACTATATACAATAAAAAGTAAACATAAAAAGAACAATATATTGACGGATGATATTTACAATTTTACTATTACTACTTACTATACTACTATTTACTCACTATACTACTGAAATAATACTGTTTACTATTTACAAATTGACTGAATTGTGCAAAAGAAAATTATGAAATATTGAAATGTTTTTATGAAATGATATGAAAAGTTGACCAAAGCGATAAGTCTTGTTCTGAATCGGTCCTGTGGGTTCTTGGTCAAAGATAATAACAAAGATAATAACAAAGATAATATCAAAGATAATATGTCCCATATCCTATCACCATTCGTGTCTTCAGGTGCCTTGCACTGTAACTCCTATCTCCCTACCTCTACCTATAGTTTACATATGTGTGGTTTACATGATAGCCAGGTACATTTTTACTGTACTTACCGTATATATATATATATATTCAACTGTTAAACTGTTGATACAACTGCATTGATTGTATATTTATCTTGTTGATAAAACTGCATACCCCTGCTCACTACCTGTTGATATGTGTATACTTACCTTTATATATATATATATACCTATAATTCTGCACATATCTCATACATAAGTTATTTTATACCTGGTTTTTATACCTAGTACACCTAGTTTGTACATCCTATTTAACCACTATACATTGTATATTATTATGCACTTTAATGTAATATTTTCACAATAGTTAGATGCCAACTTATTCGCTTTACTGTACTTGTACTTAGACTGTACTTGCTGTGCAATGACAATACATTTGAATCTAATCTAATATAATCGAATTATATTTGACAAATTGTAGCCTCAATCATATCCACTTTGGAAAATAAACTTTTCGGCACAGCCGAATGCATAATTCGTAATAACTTATATTAACGTAACTTAACTTAACTTAACGTAATAACTAATATTAACCTAATAACTAATGTACATTAATGTAATTTGTATATTTAAGCACGGATTCATTGACTAACAATGTGGCCTATTGCCTATACGAAGCAATCGATATTTAGTTGTATTGTTTGGAGTTTGTTTTACCTTTTTTATTTGGTCATCGATAATCAGCGGTCCGGCGAATACAATCACGATTCCAAACACCACGGTCAGAGCCCCAATGACCATGAAGGCGATCGCCACCTTGGATTTAGTAGTCATGGTTGCAGATGTTATTAACCTGTTATTAACCAATGTTAACATAGGTGATGTCGTGTAGCCTGTTCGTTTCTTCGGTTCTTCGGACAGTGTTACACATATGCCCCCCCCCCTTCTGCAAGTCGAGAAGAAGTAGGGAAAGGTTGAGCGCTGGGGTTGTTCTTATATAGTCATCATATAGAGGGTGTGTTTTATCTATCAGACAAGACCCCTGACCTACACATTGGGCTGGTGTAGCGCATTCATGATAACAATTTAAAACAAATGGCACCTCGGATTGTTGTGACGTAAGGTTTAACAGTAACTCCTAGACCAAATGCAACACATTAAGGTGCACGAATTAAAAAAAAATTGATAGGATTACATGAGCAAACCAAAATGAAAAAGAGCCCTAAATAAACAGACAAATGGATGAATGAATGCGTGCGTAGGCCTAATTGGTTTATAAATATGAACTCTTAAGTTGTTTAACTGGCTGTCTGTGCCATCTTTTTCATCTTCATTCATAGCTGTGTTTTTCGGGGCTACTTGTTTTTGCAATAGACGTGGACATGCTTAGATTGATCTCAGCCTCATCTGGAAATAGCTTTTGATGAATTACATATTCTTGGCGTATTCGTTGCAACGGTTGTTGTTGTGGATGGCGCCGCCAGGCAAACGGTTCAGAGACAGATCGTTCTGTGTGGCGGCCCCCAACCTCTGGAACTGTCTTCCTGGAGGGAGATACAGCCCTCAAAGCTCATCTGCTCACCTTAGCGGCCTTTGACCTCTAATCTGCCCTTTCCCCTCCTTTCACTGCTACTTTGTTTTTTTTTGCCCCTCTTTAATGCGGCCTTGGGTCCCTTGAAAGGCGCGATATTAGTTAATGTTATTAATATTATTATCATTATTATTATTATTATTATTATTATTCTTGGGGTTCCTCGGTGGAGTAAACCGGTGTATTGTTAAGTTTATAGTTGCAAGCAAGCATAGCAACTTGTAGTACGTTGTTGTGTGTGTGTGTGTGTGTGTGTGTGTGTGTGTGTGTGTGTGTGTGTGTGTGTGTGTGTGTGTGTGTGTGTGTGTGTGTGTGTGTGTGTGTGTGTGTGTGTGTGTGCGTGGGTGCGTGCATGATGGCTGGTCTAACATGTGTTCCCTCCTTGATTAACCAAGGAAGGACCCAGACACGTATAGCCAGGTAAGTGGTTTTCGGGTCTTTTATCCCTATCCAACGAACAGGCTAAAGTATTTAAATGTTATCATGCATGTTATCATGCCCTTTCAGTAGGCTATGACTTAAAAAAAAAAATCAAAATCAAAAAGCACTTCAATGGTGGCACACACAGTGACGCGTTTGTCTTGTCTTCATGGTGGTACTAGCGCATTGGTTCACACTGGCGGATATAATATGTGGAGCCTTTTGTATGTCGGGGGGGGGGGGGGGGGGGGGTCCCGTAGTGTTCAACCGCTATACAGTAGGCCCTCTTGAATGGGGCCCGCTGTACACCATAACCAAGCCTTTGATTGCGTTATCATTGACGTGCGAGACGTGACCTCCCGAGCGGCTTGGGTATAGTACCCCCCCCCCCTCCCCCCCCCCTGCGGGGTCTTCTTCCCGCGCTCTCGGGAAGTGGTTCCTGGAGTTATTCTTTTTGTTTTGAAGTGGTAGGGGGGGTCAAGGTCCACGACTCGATGTTATGGCCCAGCAGGGTTTTTTCCTGCGTTTGTGTGTGAGGATACACTGAGGGGGTGTGAGCCTAACCCTGAGTCTTCTGCACCCCACCTTGCTTGCTTTGAGAGGTCTTGGTTTCGAATAGCTTGCTTGGTTTTGTGGTTGACCAGGTCCGTCCGTGCCAATAGGCAATGGGCATCTCGAAGAAAAGATGGATAGATGGATAGATCAATAAAATACATTCATTGTATGCATCCACCAGGGGGAAGTTAGCAGTTGCCGCAATCTTAGAACTATGACCGCAGCGTGTACTCCTTGTAGTGGATGGGCCACATTCTGAGTCAATCCAACATTCTCCAGAATAAAACGATAACTATATAACCAAGATATTATTATCAAACCATAACCATAGCTGTTATTTGGCACTCCTGTCGCTGGAATTGTCATTAGGAATGTTAAAATCGCCAACATTGGCAAGTCATTGACAGTCAACACAGTGAATATAGTAGATAGACTGTGGGTCATCCACGACGTTTGGAGAGTATTGTGGTGGCCTGTAAATTGTTCGTATTGAAACTTGAGAGACTTCGATATGAGAGCATTTACAAAGGATGCAAGCTTTCCAAATGATGGGGAAAGCATTGAAGGTTGAAACAAATAAGGAATGAAAAGGGATTAACCTGCTGCCTATGACCAGCCGTAGGTTAGTGGGCTCAGAACACGTTCTGTTCCAGGTCAGGTTGGAACACGACGAGGAACAGGGATAAGATTTGGCCCGTCCTTGTTTGTGTCTATGCCTACTAGTCTAAACAGGACTTTTGCAGGTCATTCCCAGCCCCATACGACGAGAGTTGTGGTGTTAGAACACCACAACTAGTGGGGCAGATGGTGCTCCATGCAGCCTCAGAGGCAGAAATCTAAACCTCAACCTGGAGGATTGTATCCTCTTTATTGGTCACATGTACCCAGCCTAGTATTAGGAGTAGTGGGCAGCTATTGTATATATACAGCACCCGGGAAGTAGGGTAAGGGGTCTGTTGCCTTGCTCAAGGGCACCTCGGCAGTGCCCAGGTGTTTCGGGGACTCGAACCGGCGACCTTCACAAGCCTCCTAACAGTCCTAACAGTCTGAGCTAGAAAGAAAGCATAAGAACTCACTGTCTGTCTATGGAACTGTGGAACTGACGAGATTTACAATTAAAAATTGTAATCCACAGAGAATATTAATTAATTTATAGACACTTTTTGTGTAAGAAGCGGCACAATACACTCATGCTACAAACTCATTGAGGTTGAGGTCCTTGTTGTGTTTCCAGATCAGGAAAACGTATAGCAGCTCAGCCCCCAGCTGTTTTACTGATTTACACAAAGTGGGGGAAGTGTGTGTGTGTGTGGTGTGTGTGTGTGTGTGTGTGTGTGTGTGTGTGTGTGTGTGTGTGTGTGGTGTGTGTGTGTGTGGTGTGTGTGTGTGTGTGCTTAAGATTCAAGATTTTTAAGTGTGGAATACTTTTTCCCCATTCTCTCACGCAGTAGGAATTCCCTAAAATGTAACACTATGCCCTATACTTATACTTCACAACGCTATACTATACATAATACTATATACTATATACAACAATACTGTACACAAGAAAAAGAACAAGAAAATGACTGACGGAGGATATATACATATGTTGAATTGTGCGTGCATGCGTGCATCTTTAAGATATATACTGTGTCTCTGTGGTGTACTTTGGCTGATGTCGTAGTTGGGAACACCATGTTCTTTCTGAATGGCATTTACGGGCTCCACTGTAAACCAATAGGGTTCTGCAGCCTGTGCATGTGTGTGTGCGTGTGTGTGTGTGTGTGTGTGTGTGTGTGTGTGTGTGTGTGTGTGTGTGTGTGTGTGTGTGTGTGTGTGTGCATGTGCGTGTGTGTGCGTGTGTGTGCGTGTGCGTGTGCATTAGATCCCCTAAGTTGTCCCCCTATATTGCTGAGTAACCAACTACCCATCAACCCTACCAGCTCTCGTGTCCTAAATGACTAATATAGTAAAGAGTGAGGTCCCTTCCAAAGCTCTTATGATATATATATATATATATATATATATAATATATATATATATATCAGGTACAGTACAGTATATCCAAAGTGTATCATAAGTATATTTAATCTTTTTTTTTTATAAACCATGTTAAATGTCTGCCTGTTTTTCATAGGAATGAAAAGACTTCCCTTGTGTAGTGTGAGAGGCACGACATCGAACCATATGGCAGACAGACGCTGACTTTCACGCAGCAGTAGTTGCCCTTAGGATTATACAAAAAAGTCAAATCTAAAAACATTTTTAAAAAGGGCTCAATTCGGTTGATTATGTTTTTTAATTGCCCCAGCCCCACACCATTCTCCACGGGGAGGGGGGGGGGGCCTTTGGTCCATTTGGTTTGATGAAGAGGTCCACTCTCATTGGCGGCCCACATGGTGACGGCCACATGATGGCTTCACACACGTTAGGAGGACACAGGGCTACAGAAGACGGCGCCTACCGCAAATATCCCATCTGACTCGGCTGTGAAATCTCTCCAGTAGCTATAGGGCTTGTACATCAGAGTGCATCATGGGGATTTTTTTTGTGATGGCGATACTCCGCCATATTGAGATGACTCCAGAGAATTACTGAAGTACTGTAAAGTCCTAAATCGATGTAAATAAACTGTTTACCTACCTAGGCCTATGATGAAAACATCAATTCACGATTAATTACTAAACAATGACCCCCAAAGAAAGACTTCTAACCGAATAGCTAACATTCCAATGCGCCTATGCTTTCCAAAATGGAGACGGTCATTGCGGAAACAGTAGCTAGCCACGTATAAAAGTAGCGCTAATGTAGAGGGTGAGGTTTAATGTATTTATATCTATAATCTATCTATTACTATACTAAATGTTCCATTTAGGTTAAACTAAAACATCCTGTTTTGGTCGACTCCCAAATCACATGAGTGATTTCACGTACCAATTTCACATGGTCTAGTGTGGTCTAGTCATCTCTCTACCCTCATCACATGTTACATATATATATATATATATATAATATAAAAATAGATATATATTACAGAAACAATAACAGTTGAGGAATCTCTTCCCTTTTTTTTCTCGTTGGACGCTATTGGGCAATGAGATGAGCGGGTTAGAGTGGAACGCATGATGCTGGCGTCACATGTCTTCCTTCCTGAACGCTGATGGTGTCATTTATACAGCGAGAGGGAACCTTGACACACGCTATTTGGTTTTGGAGAAACGTTGGAAATGAAGTGAAGTGGGGCTAAAAAGCTTGAGGTTATTGATGGTCGTTGTGTAGTTCATGTCTGTGGCCCTGAAACAAATTGGCAATCCATGATGAAAAGGTTACACCAAAGCACCGCACCCACTGTCATACACTTTCTTGTACCACACAGAACAAAAAAATGTCACTTGATGAGTTCAGAGCAGAAGACCATTCTAGGCTACTTTCACTAAAATATGTGTGTTCCGTTTGTAAACATTTGTATTCCATTAATTGGTACGCTTAGTAAGTACAAGTTCACGAATACAATAAGCTCTTGGCTGTGTCCGTAGACGTTTTTGTAAGCTATTATTTCGTTACACAGAATTAATTAATCCCAATTTTTCATTATTGCGGAAATAACTAATACAAAGTCAGTTTACGTTATGCCAACAAAAAAGTCTGCGTCAAAAATAAACCCACTTTTCTCTGCTTCAATTGGTCACTTATTTGGTTGTTCCAACAAGAGAATATGACATTTCTTCTTATGACTTACAATTTTGTTTATATTTTATTACAACTTTTCCAGATAAGTCGTTCATATTGTGTTTAAGCTGATGTGCACCTATAACTTGTTTGAACATATGAGAGGGCTTTGTACACGCTAAATAGTTAATAACACTGGCTTGTGTACAGTGTTATCAACTGTATAGCTGGCTGTCTGTGGAGGTAGAGGCGGTTCAGTGAGAGGGATAGTAGAATACAGAACAGGACCTGAACACGTTTGGGAACCACTGTAGTGAAAGCTGCAGAGAGGTCCAGGTCAAGATGACCATACAGATGTGGTCAGAACAAGAGGTCATTAGTGGTTTTGATGAGGAATACAGTCCTAGTCAGACTGTAGGTGGACACTAAGGCCTCACACTGATATGCAACTATGAACTGAAGAAGAAAATGAATGGACTCACGTTGGAGTTACGAGTCCACCTATTGGCTATTTATGGTATTACGCTTTAAATGTTTTTATTTGTTTAATTGCAAAAAGTTACTTTGAGGGCTGTGTCCTAAACATTTTTAGAAGCTTTGATATGGTCACACATATTAATTAATCCCAACCGGTGCAGGCTACTATATTTTATAAAAATGGTCATTATTAAGGCCACAACTAAAACACCTATTGCATACGGTTATGCCATACACAGATTCATTGCTTCATTATACCACTTTAAATACGCAATTATACACCATGTCGATGTATAAAGTCGAATAATGAACAATTTATAAATGTGATCCCTTTGGCTCACCGTACTGTACGGCGCAACGTGCGAGCGAACGACGTACTCACGTGACCAGGAGCTGTTTCGTGCGACACACGTGTTGACAACAGGGACGATGGAGGAGGAGACATTACAGTTCCACGAAATGGGCATAGATGACCGTCTTTTAAAGGTAATATAACCATTAATGTTATCTTTGTTGGATCACCCAGGAACGCTATCAATGTTTGTGTTCGTTTTGGTTTACGCTTTATGACAGCAAGTTGTCGTTGTGTGGCCATCTGTGGTGGTAATACTCGTGGGGCTAATGCGCTCCACATACACACACTTTTAAACCTTTTGTTTTTATACTATACTTGTTACTTAACTCACTGTTGTTACTTTGAATGTATACTGTGTGTGTGTGGATAGTTTCGTCCGGGACATTCCACGTCTTAACGTTGTGTTACCTAGAATCTATAAGAAGCTACTTTTTTAGCTCTTATTTCCTTCTACGTTCAGTCAGTCGCTATGACACACATTTGACACTGAATGTCTAATAACTCAAACTTGATATATGTATAACCCAGGCCATCGCAGACCTGGGCTGGGCTGAGCCGACCCTGATCCAGGAGAAGGCCATCCCCCTGGCCCTGGAGGGGAAGGACGTCCTGGCCCGGGCTCGGACCGGCTCCGGGAAGACGGCCGCCTACGCCGTGCCCTTAATACAGCACATCCTCAAGTCCAAACAGGTAGGACCACAGGAGATGGGTGCCAACTTAATTAAAAAGCGTCTTGAGAGGTGGTGGTGGTCTGTAGTGGTTAGGATTCGGCGCTCTCACCGCCGCGGCCCGGGTTCGATTCCCGGTCAGGGAACACAACTTGCCGTATATATATTTGAATCCTCAACTGTTGATAGAACTGCATGTCCCTGCTTCACTACCTGCTGTGTATACATTTATATACATGTATTCTGTTTTTAATAACCGCATAATAACTGTGTGTGTATACACTATTTTGCTCATAGCTTACACATACTGTTTTTATACCTAGTAGACTAGACTGTCTTTTAGCAACTGTAAACTGTAAATTATATATTACCATGCACTTCACTGCAACATTTGCACTCTGGTTAGATGCTAAATCTATCTACTGTATCTATTATTGTGCTGTGTGATGACAATACATTTGAATCTAATCTCATCGCAATTGGTACATTTTAATATGTGGGGGGATTTTGGTTGGTGATACGTTGTTAATAAATGAAACGGAATCAGAGTACTTGTATTGACCTTAGGACCCGACACGGGGGTTTGTTTTGGTTGAGTCTGACCGTAAACGATGACTTGACCAGAAAGTCAAAGGCCACGATCTCTACCAACATGTCATCTGACTGTACAGTAAAGTTGTGTAAAAAAAACAACAACACAAACATGAGCCGTGAACCACAAGAAACAAGATGCTTTATTGGCCATTTGCAAGGAGTACAATGGAATGCTTACTCCCCATTCCCTCCCTCAGTATGAATTTCTAAAACAAGACTATAACAATTCTATACACAATAAAATGACATTAACAATAACAACAACGTGACTGATGGATGATGTGTACATGTGTTGAATTGTGCATAAGGATTGACTCTTATATCTCTCTCTCTGTCTGTCTGTCTGTCTCTCTCTCTCTCTCTCTCATACAGACGGTCCGTGAGCAGGATGTGAGGGCGGTGGTCTTGGTGCCGACCAAGGAGCTGGGTCAGCAGGTGCACGCCATGTGCGTCCAGCTGACCCGCTACTGTGCCCGGGACGTCCGAGTGGTGGACATCAGTGGAAAGGCTGACGTATCGGCCCAGAGGTGTGTCCCCGTCCCCCCCCTAAAGATGACCTTTAACCTGAGTGCCTGGTTGAGCCTCGTTTGTTTGGTTCATGGTCCTCTGCACGCAGTACCGTTTTATCTGATTAACAAAGTACGCCGTTAGATTCTGCTTTTTTTGCTCAAGATTCAACATTTTTATTTGCCATTTGCAACAAGCACAATATAACGCTTCCTCCCCATTCCCTCCCGCAGTATGGATTTCAATAACAATACTATACTATTCTATACTAAACTATACTATAAACAACACTATATACTACCTACAATATACTATAAACAACACTATATTCTACCAACGATGTACTATAATCAACACTTGTTTATAGTACTAGATCTATAAATAACACTTTTAACTAGTATACTATAAACAACACTATATATTACCTTTAAATTATATAAACAACACTATATGCTATACTATATACACAACAATATACTTTAAACAATACTATATACAATAAAGTGACCTATAAAAGAAGAACAATAAAGTGATTGTGAGACCAACGGTGATTTAAAGAATATACAGTATATATACAGTGGTGTGTGGGGGCTTTAATCCAGAGCACACAGATACACTACCATGGCTAGGCTAACCTATACATTTAGAGTATTATATACTGTGTGTTAATGGTACCTGTGTGTGTGTGTCAGGCCCATCTTGATGGAGAAGCCCGACGTGGTGGTGGGGACTCCGTCCCGCGTGCTGATTCACCTGAACGCCCAGAACCTGCTGCTGCAGAACCTGGAGGTGCTGGTGGTGGACGAGGCCGACTTGCTCTTCTCCTTCGGCTTCGAGGCCGACGTCAAGAACCTGCTGTGGTCAGTGTGTGTGTGTGTGTGTGTGTGTGTGTGTGTGTGTGTTGGGGGGGCTGGTGGCAAGGGTTCATTTTGGACCCTGGTTACACTACACTGGGTTGTTACCATTTGGTTCTTGGAGTATAATGTGTATAATTTAAATTCTAAAAGCTAGTTCATGGTTAACTGTTGAGCTCAACAATTTTGTAATAACAATACTGCTCCATATGCTTGTCAAACTATAGTGTCTAGGTCTATATATCTATATAGGTCTACTGAGTGTGAAGCCACGGGATTATATACATTTTTTCAGACATTAAATGGTAAATATGAAGGGAACAACTGTTATTTACCCTAAAAACCAATCCAGCTGTCAACATGGCTGTAACTGTTTATTTATAATAACCTTATTTAATCTGATTTGGTATTGTGTTTTAACAGCCATTTACCGAAGATCTACCAGTCATTCCTCATGTCCGCCACCCTCTCTGTGGACGTCCAGTCCCTTAAAGAGATGATCCTGCACAATCCCGTGAGTACACTCCGTCTTCCCTTCATGTGCAGTGTGCAGGTTTAGGGGCCTAGTGGACCCCAGTGGTCCCCAAAGGTTCTAGAACCGTGGAACCAGAAAGCCATTCTGAATGCCATCTGGGAGGGCGACTGGAAATGAGGAGTTTTCATTGTTTCTAAATGTTCTACAAGGCCTACCAACTCAACCCACTGTGTGTGTGCCGTCAGTGGGTACTCCTAGTTGTGCCCAAAGATAAATAAGAAACATTCTGTCAAATAAAAATAAAGGAAATCTCTGAATGAGAGTTGAGCATTTTTTTCTATATTTTGTGGCATGGCTCTTTCAAAGCTCATGCGGTGTAAAGGGGGACAGTCACCCAAGGATATGATCTAATCTAAGAAAATTCTGCTTCACATGCGTGTTGTAAACCAAGCGTTCTCCATTGGTCCCATATGGGAAGAATTGCCGTAGCTTTTCCCACGGAAACTTGAGTTTGATGTTGCAGTTTTTCGCCGTCGTCTTCTTCTTCTTCACAACACGTTGCTCTCATATTAGGCCAGTTATAAAGACACATACAATCAAAATGACGTATCCGGTAACTGGGGCTGGGCGAACGACACTAACACGGTGTGTCTCTCTCTCTCGTCCAGGTGATCCTGAAGCTGGAGGGCTCCCAGCTGCCGGCGGCCTGCCAGCTGCAGCAGTACAGCATCCCCTGTGAGGAGGAGGACAAGTTCCTGCTGGTCTACACGCTGCTGAAGCTGCAGCTGGTCCGCGGGAAGACCCTGCTCTTCGTGGACTCCATCGACCGCTCCTACCGCCTCAAGCTCTTCCTGGAGCAGGTGGGCGTCCCGTCCTGCGTGCTCAACTCTGAGCTGCCCGTCCACTCCCGGTGAGAAGGATGGAGAACCGGGGGGGGGAGAGGGTGGAGGATGGAGAACCGGGGGGAGAGGGTGGAGAACCGGTGGGGGAGAGGATGGAGAACCGGTGGGGGGGGAAGGAGAGTGGTGTTTTTGGGGTCCTGAGGACGGCCCCCGCTGGCTTCCGCGCTCTGTGTGCTTGACTCGATTCTAGTTTCTAGCAAATATGAGATGACATTTGCCGGCTGGATGTAGTAACGCAGGGGGTTTTAAAAGTGTATTGTCATACTGACATACCATCCAAATATTCAGACAAGAAGCCAATTAACTGTGGCTAGCTGGCTAATGCCGTGGCACCACTGGAGTGAGAAACCTTCCATTTTGCTATTAATTTATGTTTATCAATTTATTCCAAAATAATTCATTCAAAAACAAAACCAATTGTATGTTTTATTTTACGTTCTAGTGGAATTAGTTTCTCTTGCTAGGAAATTTGTTTATCTGGGCCTGCCTTGAAACCCTCTGCCCCCCCTTTTTGAAAACAAAACTTTGAAAACACCTAAAGTAATGAACTAATTTAGTCTGTTTGTAGTAGTAGTTCAGTTGTAGTAAAAAATAAAAGCGTCAAAGTAGTGACTTATTTGAAGATGCTTGTGGGGTTATGTACCGTGCTCCACCGTTTCCAGGTGCCAGTATAGCATTTACTGGCCATTTCACAGACACTTTTAGCCAGAGACACTTTTATCCATTTTTCTTTAGCTGCGTGTCATGACTGGTTTAATTAGGGGCTAGTAATCTTGCTCTAGGATGTCTTGTAGGGATGGGGGGTGGGGATCAAACCTAGTAATCCTTTAGCCAGGAGTCGTCAAACGCCCTAGCCACCATCCATTTTCAAGAGCCTGTCGTGCCCGACTCGTGCACATGACTAACGTCCCAACCTCCCTGTTCTCTCCACGGCCCCCAGGTGTCACATCATCTCCCAGTTCAACCAAGGCTTCTACAATTACATCATCGCCTCAGACGAACACCGGCTGACCCTGCCCAAGGCGCCCGCCGTGGACGCCAAGAAGGGAGCGAAGAAGCAACCGAAAACCAAAGGGACAAAGTGAGTTTTCCCGTTCTGTGCGTCCCGTTTCTAACCCGTTGGGTTGGGCATTGCTGGTTTGCTGGGTCTCTGATGATGTGATGTGATGATATATTGTGTTTCCAGGGACAAGGAGTACGGCGTCTCTCGAGGGGTGGACTTCCAGAACGTCTCCAACGTCATTAACTTTGACTTCCCCAAGTCCGTGGACTCCTACGTGCATCGCGTCGGGAGGTGGGTTTGACGCACTGGGGTGGACCTGTAGCTCTCTAAGAGGGGGACGTTTTAAAGCCTGAAGCCGGGGGGGGTCGCCTTCAGGTGTATTATTGCCCGGATCGTGTAACAAACCAGCAGCCATACAGCCATCCATATGGCCTTTCTGCATATGGTCCATCTTACTTTTATGCATTACTCAACATTAAATGATTAACATAAATGTATTTGGAAACGAGAGCCGTCAATCACATTAGTCATTTAGCAGACACTTTAATCCAAAGCGACTTACAATAGTGCGTTCAACAAAGGAAGGTAAGAGAACAACTCGTCACCGGGTGGCTTGTGTTTTATTCTGAACAAGTCTCGAAGAACTGAACCGGTGCTCAGGTGAAAATACAATTAGTTGGCAAACAACCATACAGTATCTAACTACCTTTACGAGCAGACAATGTTCTTGGTGAGAAGCTAGTACGCTAGTAAAAAGTGATGAGAGGACAGAGTCACTATACGAGAGCTTGTGTTTTTTGTCTTCGGGGCAATACTGGCGGTGTGGCCGTTTTTGCATTTGGAAGTGTTTTATAGTATTTTAGATCGTTTTTTCTTAGTCCTGTTCTCTGTTCCACAGAACGGCGCGAGCGAAGAACCAAGGCACCGCTCTTTCCTTCATCTCCCACACGGAGATGCCCGTGCACGACGAGGTCAAGAAGTCCCTCATCCAAGGTGAGCGGCCCGAGGTCCCCGGGCGGGTCACCGTACAGGCGGTGGCGGGGTGTGGGGAGGACGCCATGCCAGCTGGGCTGGGCAATATGGAAGTGTAGCATCGTGTTTATTATGGGAGTTTAACACGTGCCGATAAATGAATATCACAAGATGCTTATGCTAATTCAAAATGCCATTTTAAACAGTCTAGCTGATCATGGCTCATTACACAAAAATAATCTTCCTTTCTCTCGGTTGTTTCCATCCTCATATCTGACCATTTTTAAGGGTTTATCTTCCAGTCGTCATTCATTACTATATAACTAATTGCGAAGAAGATGAAATTAATCAATTTCATGCAATTATTATGAATGCTGCAATATTTGGCTGGGATTATGTTTGTAAGAATACTGTTAGTCCGTAGAAGAAGCCAAGACCCCCTCTCTAGACATGTAGGACTTTGTCATTTGTGTTGAGTCACTTGGACCCGGTTCCCTTCGAGACCTAACCCTGATACGGGGGCCATAACAAAGACAACGGGTGTTTCTTTGCTTGATATCCTGCCTCACTCTTCTCCAGAGAACGGTGAATGCATGCTGAACCCCTACGAGTTCAAGATGGATCAGATAGAGGGCTTCAGGTATCGCTGTAGGGTAAGTGTTCCGCCCCATTCGGGTGGGACTTTGAAGTTGATTTTAAATTAAATTCATTTTTTTTAATCCTAATGTGATTGAAAGCAAGTTGTATCTTGTGTTCCCAGGATGCCATGCGCTCGGTGACCAAGCAGTCGGTGAAGGAAGCCAGGCTGAGGGAGATCAAGCAGGAGTTGCTGAAATCTGAGAAACTGAAGGTGGGTCCACTGACCGGCTGATGAACACCAAGAAACTGGTGCTACATGACCAGAGAACAGTTAGACTAAAAAGCCCTAGAGAACTGGTGCTACATCACCAGAGAACAACAGTGGGAACAACAGCCCTAGAGAACTGGTGCTACATGACCAGAGAGAACAGTTAGACTAAAAAGCCCTAGAGAAATGGTGCTACATGACCAGAGAACAGTTAGACTAAAAAGCCCTAGAGAACTGGTGCTACATGACCAGAGAACAACAGTTGGAACAACAGCCCTAGAGAACTGGTGCTACATGACCAGAGAACAACAGTTGGAACAACAGCCCTAGAGAACTGGTGCTACATGACCAGAGAACAGCAGTTGGAACAACAGCCCCTAGAGAACTGGTGCTACATGACCAGAGAACAACAGTTGGAACAACAGCCCTAGAGAACTGGTGCTACATGACCAGAGAACAGCAGTTGGAACAACAGCCCTAGAGAACTGGTGCTACATGACCAGAGAACAACAGTTGGAACAACAGCCCTAGAGAACTGGTGCTACATGACCAGAGAACAACAGTTGGAACAACAGCCCTAGAGAACTGGTGCTACATGACCAGAGAACAGCAGTTGGAACAACAGCCCTAGAGAACTGGTGCTACATGACCAGAGAACAGCAGTTGGAACAACAGCCCTAGAGAACTGGTGCTACATGACCAGAGAACAACAGTTGGAACAACAGCCCTAGAGAACTGGTGCTACATGACCAGAGAACAGCAGTTGGAACAACAGCCCTAGAGAACTGGTGCTACATGACCAGAGAACAACAGCCCTAGAGAACTGGTGCTACATGACCTGAGAACAACAGTTGGAACAACAGCCCTAGAGAACTGGTGCTACATGACCAGAGAACAGCAGTTGGAACAACAGCCCTAGAGAACTGGTGCTACACGACCAGAGAACAACAGTTGGAACTACAGCCCTAGAGAACTGGTGCTACATAACCAGAGAATAACAGTGGGAACTACAGCCCTAGAGTGAACAAATGATTAGAACTCTGCTGTTTAAATTGGAGAGGAATTGATAATTGTCATGTACTACCCACATTGTAATGATACTCCTTTTTAAGGATTCCTTCAAAGGTACAATATGCGCAAAAATTTAGTTTGAAATGTGCTGTAAATCATTTTGTCCTTTGTCATCTAGACGCCAACTTATTTAAGGCTACAGGGATGAAGGTGAATTGATGTAGATTGTGTAGATATCTGATGTTGTGATTTTTCACTCGGATTTGTGTTTTTCTAACTTGGACTGGAGCGAGCTTGAAATAGCAAATCTGGCATTTTATAAAAAAAATATTAAAATGTTATAACAATTCTGTACACACACACACACCCCATATGATGACCACTCCATACACTCCTTGTCGTCTTTCGTTTCCTTCTGGTTGTACTGTTGTGTTGACATTTCCCCGGTGTCCTCCTGTGTCCGTCCACAGACCTACTTCGAGGACAACCCCAGAGACCTGCAGCTCCTGCGTCACGACGGAGACCTGCACCCGGCCGTGGTGAAGCCCCACATGAGGAACGTCCCGGAGTACCTCAGTGAGACGCACCCCCCCCCCCCCCCCCCCCCTGGCTAAACAACCATTAGTATCAGTACTGTTTTTGAGAGCGTGATGAGTTTGAGTATCGGTTGTATTGTCCCACCCTCTGACGCTCTGTTTTTCCATGGCTGTTTGTTGTCGTGGTCCAGTTCCCGAGGTTCTGCGAGGCGTGATAGACCCCATGACCAAGGTCCGGAGGAGGAGGAGGATTCTGGCCTCGGCCCGTTCCAAGGTAAGGCTAAGCGTCACCGGATGGGGACGCCGTAACCTACTCGAGTAAAACCTACCTATACCCTTATGGTGGCGGCAGGATAGCTGGCTTGGGAACCGGAAGGTTCAAGTCCCCGAAACACCTTGGCACTGTCGGGGTGCCCTTGAGCAAGGCAGTGTGCGTGTGCGTGTGTGTGTGTGTGTGTGAGATAGCTGCCCACTGCTCCTAATACTAGGATGGAATAAATACATAGAAACAAATTGTATATTGTTTTGTGTACGTGTCGATTTAGATTACAACCTTGAGGCCAGCCTGATCTCGCAAGTTCACATGCTGTGTGTGTATACAGCTAGCCATACTCTGTGCTCATCTCTCTGTGTGTCTCTCTGTCTGTCTGTGAGAGATTAAAAAAGCCTGGACACATTAGGGGAACAGTATTCCAACAGAACACCTTTTAAAATGATTCCTGGGAGGATATTGGAGCAGGGGAGGAGCAATGTGTTTTAGTGCCATATTGCAGGCTGAACTTGAATCCCCTGTTTTTGTAAATGGATCGTTAAACTAACTGAACGCTTCCTTCACCACCAGAACAACAACCGGTCAAACAACCCTCTGAAGAGTTTCCGCAGTTCAGGACAGGGAAGGAAAGCACACAAGGCCAAGGCCACGCCCTCCACCTAACCTGGAAACACGCAACCTGCGCGTCAGGATTACATCAGAACTCTGGTACCCATCCACCCTTCCATCCAGTGGATTGGATTGAACAATGGACTATGACTAGGCCAACCACGTCCCCATATATGGCCGATGACCCGTCGAAATATGAACTATGACGTGGCCATATAGTGACTCTGAAGTGACCATATATGGATTATGCCATGACCATGACATGTTCTTTTTTGTGTCAATGTTTATCCTCAACCGGGCTACATTTGTGGTGGATAAATAACAGAATTGTATATTTTATGTGTATAATAAAGTAAACCTTTTTGGTTTAATATTTGTGTTACTTTGTCTGTGATTGTGAATGCAGAGTTAAGTTGTTTAGCCCAGGGGTTCCCAACCTTTTTTGTGCCACGGACCGGCAGATACATGAAAAAAATATCGCGGACCGGTTGTCAACAAAACGGCAGGGCTCGATTTCAGTATGAACGCGCATGTACGCGGAGCGCCCGTAACAAAAAAACCGGCTCGCACCCGACATCACTAGCGCGTAGTCTCTTTAGTAGCGCGTGCAACTGAAAGTCTCGTTATGCCGCCGATATATATTTAATCTATATATATATATAGATTATACCGCCCATATATACCGCTATATCATCTATATATAGATTATACTATATATATATAATCTCTATATATAGATTATACCGCCCGCCGTTCACCTATACTCAAATTATTTGAGTCATATGATGATAAACAGCTGTTTCGCGGCCCGGCAGTAACCCCTCCACGGCCCGGTACCGGTCCGCGGCCCGGCGGTTGGGAACCCCTGATTTAGCCAACATAATTACCTACTTGAGTCTCAAACCAATCGCCTATATATATTTTTTTATTCAGGCTTGGTTTTTAAATATTTGTAGTTGATTGCGTAATATGGATGAATAGAAATTATTGTATCCGATTTATATAGCTTTTAGAATGTGGCGCTATGGAAGTTGATGTATAAAGTATCCGAATGAAAATAATTTGGGAATGCAAACGAAAAACGTAAAAAGTTTATTTTTGTTCCGTCGTCTCTGCTCAGCAGACACATTTTTCAGGTCAAAAATATTTTTGTATAAGCATAAAAAACAAACCCCACGGATATGAATGTTATCTACCATTAGAGATGTGATGAAAAAAAAAATGAACTTGCTGATGGTAAGTCCACAACATTCGGGCTGGTTAAGTGATAACTTTCAACCCTCAATACTTCTAAATGGTGGTGTTTTTAGAAGTCATCAATACTGTACTCAAAGTCCAGCGGGTCCAGCGGGTACCAGGGCGTCGTACTGTGCACCACGCAGTCCTCCGTCCCCAGTACCTTTGTGGTGGGCGACAGCGGCGGTGTGGTGGTGGGGGTGGTGGTGGTGGTGGTGGTGGTGGTGGTGGTGGGGGTAAGGGTTGTCGTCGTGGTGGTCCTCTGGCCGTGCCGCAACCTTATAAGACGGTACTTTTTCGCCCGCAGTATCTGCAGATGCCGGAGTCGCTTACCGCTCTCCGTGTTCCAGTTGGCCCTTGCGCCTGCGCCGCCGTCGCCGGGTCTGATCCCGTCGCCCACTCCGCCGCGGACCGCGCGGCTGGTCTTCCGGGGGGCGGTCCCGATCCCCTTCAGGGTCTTGCCTCTCAGGGCTATGATTTGCTGGATGCGGTTCCAGTTGGACTTGACCAGGTTGAAGCCGCAGGAGGTGGCGCCCGTCTCATAGCCCACCATACAGAGGCGGGTTTGGGGCGAGTGGCCGTCGGCCCGGGCCGTCACCCGGTACTCACCGGGGTTCAGCAGGCGCCAGTAGTCCCCGGCCGCCGCTGCAACGGTCACAGGAGAGGATAGAAGAGGAGGGGTTAGGGTCAGAGATGGGTTTCTGTATTGGGGTTTAGGACCTACAGGGGTTTGGGACGGCAGTAGATCAGTCTGTTGGGACTTCATTCATTCATAGATCCTACAGTACCTGTTTTGATGTCGTGTTTGATTCCCTCCACGGATACGGTGGCGTTAGCCAGTGGGTTTCCCTCCATGTCTCTGACCAGTCCCTTTATCCCACGATGCACCTGGTGAGGGGGAGGAGAACGGGGCCTTGAGCACTCGATGTCGATAGCACTACCTGGCCATTAAGCAGCTTTATCCAAAGTGACCGAAAGGGATTCGATGATTTTAAACACGTTCGTGTTCAAGGAACGCCTGTGAGGAAAACTGTGGACATCGGGTGGAACACCATCACCACCACACACATGCCTATCCTTGCCCAGACAAATTCATTATTACATTACAGTCGTATAAGCAGACGCTTTTGTCCAATGCGACTTACAATAAGGTCATTTAACAGGTAGGCACCAGAAGTCATAAGTGCATTTCCTTCCAAACAAACCGTAATTACATAATAACTAACGGAAGGAGCCTGTCTGCCTGTCTGTCTGAACCCGAGGAACCTGCAGTGACTGAAAGTGGTCTGCGGACGGGGGATGAGGAGCTCTTCTCCGGGAACAACACCCGAGGACCAAGCAATCGGCCTGTTTTTTGAAACTGGGAAACCCCCCCCCCCGCTGGTCTGTGCTACCTGCTCTATGAAGGACAGCAGGGCTTCCCGGTTGTTCTCCCACTCTCTGGCCAGCTCGCTCTCATGGGGGAACTTGTCACAGCCCAGGAAGATGCTGAGCTCAAAGCAGTTGGTGTGCAGGTAGCTGAAGTCATTCATGCCTGCAGAGAGAGAGAGAGAGAGAGAGAGAGAGAGAGAGAGAGAGAGAGAGAGAGAGAGAGAGAGACCGTTTACCACATGATACATGTGTCATACAAGATACAAGATACATATTATATGTATGTATGTATGTACATATATATATTTTATTATTTTATTACATAGGACATAGGACAAGTACATAGGAATTGTTCTTACTCCCCATGTTTTGTTGGGTCCTGGATCGTATTATCTGTTATCTTTTCACCTCCTTTCTTAGATATCGTGATGTATCGTGACTCATTAATCATTCCTCCGGTATTTATTTCCGTCACATACACAACACTTTGTGTGCTACGATGGAAGTAAAAAATGTTGATTTGCCAAATCGACAGCATATGACTTCCTCTTAAGACAGGCTGGGAGGACCGTAATGTACTAAAGGAATTGTGGACTATTGAGGACGTCTCAAGGGTGTTCTCTATATGACTTGTGTCAGTCATGTTAGTTAGGTAGTAGACAAGTCGGATTGAGGCGGAAATTAGCAGAAAGGGTAAAAGATGAATCTCCCATGTAGTATTGTGTGAGTGTACCTCAAGGACGAACAAAAGGACACAAGAACCGCTTAACAAGGCTTTTGCACAGTTGGTGTTCTCATGAGATTTGGGGGTGTCAAGGTGCTGAGGTACAATACGCCTTTTTAAAAACGTTTTAGAACGTCCCGATGCTAGTAGTAGGATAGCTCTATAGTCTGTTGGGACTTGGCTTGGGCCCCAACTGACATGGCCCCGGAAAACACCTGGGCACTGCCGAGGTGCCCTTGAGCAAGGCATCCAGACCCCTGTACACTGCTCCCCAGGCAGCTGTATATATACAATAGCTGCCCACTGCTGATCCTAATACTAGGATTGGTTAAATGCAGAGAAACAAATGCCTGTGTGTGTGTGTGTGTGTGTGTGTGTGTGTGTGTGTGTGTGACCAATACAGAGGATTCAATCCCTTTAGATTTAGTTGCAACTTTCGTGGCGTCACGGTCCACCTGATGTGTGGCCCTCTGGTACTCACTGCCCACCACGGGCTTCCAGCTGGCCCGGTTGACGATGCCCTGGCCCCCGGTGATGTCGTCGGCGTGGCAGGAGCCCCTGTAGCTCTCCGTCATGGTCAGGTGGCTGTGGGCGTAGGCCATGGCCAGCCAGCGGAACATGGTGTCGTCCGCCGTCTCCCGCAGGGCGCCCTCGTTCTGCCGCTGGATCCGGGCCCACGTCTCCTCGTTCATCTCCCGCTCCACCTCGGGCGCTTGGCCCCGCCGCGAACCCTGGAAGCCGTACTCCTGGGCGGAGGGTGGGAGGGAGGGAGGGAGAGAGAGAGGGGAGAGAGAGAGAGAGAGAGAGAGAGAGAGAGAGAGAGAGAGAGAGTCAGCGAGGAGGAGGGGAAGGAGGATGGAAATGGGCTGTGCTGCTGCAGGGTTGCCCAACATGTGGGGGTAGCCTTCACTTGGTTTAATAATATATTATTATGTATACAATAATAATATACATACGTATAAAATATACATTATTATGTATATAATAATAATGTACATACGTATACAATTATTATTATTATTCCTTCATTGTTAACGCGATAACTCAAACATTATTCAAACATTATTACCTATGGATATTTATGGTTTGGCACATGCGTAGATATCATTGAGGGTAAGAACTGATTAGACTTCAGGGGTTTTACGATTTCAAGATTGGCCACCAGGTGGCGCTTTTCAGCTGAAAGAAGAAACAAAAAAATGTCTGGATGCGTAGGTCCAATTAGCTTCGAAACACAGCGGGGCAGAGGGTTGTCCATGAGTAAGTCTTTACATGAATATAATGGGTGTTGGGTGTTGTTAGCCTGGTTCAACTGGAATTTAAATGTTCCCCCGTCAAATTCTTTAGACTTAAAACAAACACCAGCCGTACCGATTTTGGAGGGCGCTGCATGTCGAAGGGGTACGCCACCATCTTCTCTCCTCCTTGCAGGTTGGCGCCGAGGACGAACGGGCTGCGCTCCATCCAGGACATGATGGCTTTGGTTTCTACGGCAACCTGCAGGACAACCGGTCCAATCATCATTTTTACTATCATTTCCCTGTTTGTTCCAATCTACAAAAATGTTACGTTTCCCTTCCTGTTACGGATGATGTCTTGCTGTCAAGGGGTTTATTGAGCAGGTAGGGAGGATTAGTACTTATTTTATTAATCACAGTATATTTTAATCGATGGCAGGATAGCTCAGTCTGTTGGGACTTGGCTTGGCAACTGGAAGGTCGCCGGTTCAAGTCTCTGAAACACCTGGGGCACTGCCAAAGTGCCCTTGAGCAAGGCACCAGACCCCTCACCCACTGTACCAGTTATACACTGCAATACACTCTTTAAAGTCTACACAACATAACTCACTGCTATTTAATCACTCAGCCTGGGATCGAACCCGGTACCTTCCTGCCTCGTGGTAGTGAACTTACGGAGCCATTGAGGAAGTTCTCGGGGACGGGGATGTGGTGGTTGGGCACCATGCGGGGCACCCAGCCGCGGTCCTCCGCTCCCCAGAGGACGCTGTTGAGGTCTGGGAAGTTCTGGAAGATGTCGTACCCTTCTTCCGTCCAGTGGCCCAGCGCCCAGTTCCCCATCTCTGAACCCTGGGGGGGGGGGGGGTGATGATAAAAGCCTGTTCTCTTTGTTCAGCTTTATTTTATATTGGAAATAACTATTAGAAGAAAGATTATTCCACTATATAATCAAATTTGGAGTATATATATTTACCATTTCATTGGCCAGTTCGTATGCGTCTGGGTTTAGCGAGGGCACCAGGTGTATTCTCACATTGTCCACCAGGCGGTGCACTCTGGCGTCGTCCTCGTTGTACTTCTTGCACAGGAACTGCATCAGCAGCAGCAGGAGCTCCCGGCCCAGCGCCTCGTTGCCGTGGAGACCCGCGGTGTAGCGGAACTCGGGCTCACCTGGCGTCAATTACATACGGGCGGATGGGTGGCGGTGAGCAGGACGCTAGCTTGTGTGCTATAGATTTAAGGCGGTTTTATCACGCTTTCATGACATTGGAGGCAGTGGACAGTCTCATATTGTACGATCATGGCTGTGGCCATGATCTATACGCACACAAAACTTTGACAGGGCAAATTAACTAAAATGTTAGTTAATTAGACCAGTATGGTACTATTGATAACATTTCTAACGTTGATAACATTCAGCCAGTAGAGGTCCCCTCCGATCCATTCCACTGGTTGCCAGTTTGTTGCACAACTGTCATATTTCATGGCCAGTTGACTCAGACAGACTCATGTGAGTCATGTGATTCATCTTTCGTGTTAGACCAAACGCTGAACCGATGTTCCCCCTGATCCTGGCTCCGGTCCGGGCACTTACCGTCAAACTCGGCTATTATTCTGGTTTTTTTCACACAAACCGGCAACTACTAAGACTCTTTGATTATTAACAACAAAAGAAATACCAAACCACCGGACACAGCTTTTTCGCTTTAGGAGTACAGAGATTGGGTGGCCCTCTACAGTGACCACTGCACGCCATGCTCCTGCAGCACCCCCTGACAGTATTTCCCGAGGGACCCGGTCATATGCCTTCTCCTAATCCACAAAGCACATGTAGACCAGATGGGCAGACTCCCAGGCCCCTCTTAGGATCCTTGAGAGAGTGAAAAGATGGTCTGTTGTTTCACGACCAGGGCGGAAACCACATTGTTCCTCTTCAATCCGAGGTTCGACTATCCACCGTACCCTCCTTTCCAGCACCTTGGAGTAGACTTTCCCAGGGAGGCTGGAGTAATGTGATACCCCCTGTAATTGGCACACATCCTCTGGTCCCCCTTTCCGACCAGGGGAACCACCATCCCTGTCCGCCACTCCTTAGGCACCATCCCAGACTTCCAGACAATGTAGACGTGTCATCCATGACAGCCCCTCAACGCCCAAAGCTTTCAGCATTTCTGGATGGATCTCAGCAATCCCTGCCTGCCTTGCCACTATGGAGTAGTTACCACACAACTACCTCAGTGACGTTCTCCAGGGAGATTGATGTTTGCCGCCCATCATCGTCCAGCTCTGCCTCTACCGTAGAGGGTGGGTTAGTTGGGATAAGGAGTTCTTTAAAGTGCTTCTTCCACTGTCCGATTACATCCTCAGTTGAGGTCAGCAGTGTCCTCCACCCTTACTGTAAAACAGCTTGGATGGATCCCCGCTTCCCTGCCCTTAGCCTGGCCACCAGGCACTCGCTGACGCACCCTCCTTCCGGGACCTCCGTCCGGGCCTCCGTCCGGGCCTGGCCCCCGGGCTTCCTCCTGGCAGGTTAGCATCACTTCTACCTTGTTGTTCCATTCAGGTCTTGTGAACCATTCTTAGTCTGGTCCCGCTCCTGAGACTAATCTGCCATGAGAGACCCTGCCAGGAGCACAAGGCTCCAGACAACACAGCTCTCAGGTTCACAGGGACACACAAACCTCTCCACCACGGTACGGTCATGTAGCAATAAAAAGCTATCAGGCTAAATAAACCCTGTGTGTGTGTATGTGTCCCTACCTCTCTCATGTTCCCCGGGGTTGTCGGAGATCTCCATGGCGTACATCTTAAGGCCCTGGAAACTCTTCCCAATGTTGTAGATCCTGGTGATGTTGGGACATTCCTCGTTTATTGTCTTCATCATCTTCATCATCGAACGGGGAAAAGGAGGAGGAGGAAGAACAAAGCAGGAGAGAAATGGTCTGAGATCATCAGAGATACTGCTTAGAACCTAGATGGCCGCTAGGTAAAACAGGACTAGGACCTGCTTCACCTGACCTTTCTTGTCGTTTTGTATGAATGAGTCCTCACTGACCTGTCTCACCTCCTTGTCTGTGTTGTGTATGAATGAGTCCTCACTGACCTGTCTCACCTCCTTGTCTGTATTGTGTGTGAATGAGTCCTCACTGACCTGTCTCACCTCCTTGTCTGTGTTGTGTATGAATGAGTCCTCACTGACCTGTCTCACCTCCTTGTCTGTGTTGTGTATGAATGAGTCCTCACTGACCTGTCTCACCTCCTTGTCTGTATTGTGTATGAATGCGTCCTCACTGACCTGTCTCACCTCCTTGTCTGTATTGTGTATGAATGCGTCCTCACTGACCTGTCTCACCTCCTTGTCTGTGTTGTGTATGAATGAGTCCTCACTGACCTGTCTCACCTCCTTGTCTGTATTGTGTATGAATGAGTGTTCACTGACCTGTCTCACCTCCTTGTCTGTATTGTGTATGAATGAGTCCTCACTGACCTGTCTCACCTCCTTGTCTGTGTTGTGTATGAATGAGTCCTCACTGACCTGTCTCACCTCCTTGTCTGTATTGTGTATGAATGTGTCCTCACTGACCTGTCTCACCTCCTTGTCTGCATTGTGTGTGAATGTGTCCTCACTGACCTGTCTCACCTCCTTGTCTGTATTGTGTGTGAATGAGTCCTCACTGACCTGTCTCACCTCCTTGTCTGTGTTGTGTATGAATGAGTCCTCACTGACCTGTCTCACCTCCTTGTCTGTGTTGTGTATGAATGAGTCCTCACTGACCTGTCTCACCTCCTTGTCTGTGTTGTGTGTGAATGAGTCCTCACTGACCTGTCTCACCTCCTTGTCTGTGTTGTGTATGAATGAGTCCTCACTGACCTGTCTCACCTCCTTGTCTGTGTTGTGTATGAATGAGTCCTCACTGACCTGTCTCACCTCCTTGTCTGTGTTGTGTGTGAATGAGTCCTCACTGACCTGTCTCACCTCCTTGTCTGTGTTGTGTATGAATGAGTCCTCACTGACCTGTCTCACCTCCTTGTCTGTATAGTGTGTGAATGCGTCCTCACTGACCTGTCTCACCTCCTTGTCTGTATAGTGTGTGAATGAGTCCTCACTGACCTGTCTCACCTCCTTGTCTGTATAGTGTGTGAATGAGTCCTCACTGACCTGTCTCACCTCCTTGTCTGTGTTGTGTGTGAATGAGTCCTCACTGACCTGTCTCACCTCCTTGTCTGTGTTGTGTATGAATGAGTCCTCACTGACCTGTCTCACCTCCTTGTCTGTGTTGTGTATGAATGAGTCCTCACTGACCTGTCTCACCTCCTTGTCTGTGTTGTGTGTGAATGAGTCCTCACTGACCTGTCTCACCTCCTTGTCTGTGTTGTGTATGAATGAGTCCTCACTGACCTGTCTCACCTCCTTGTCTGTATAGTGTGTGAATGCGTCCTCACTGACCTGTCTCACCTCCTTGTCTGTATAGTGTGTGAATGAGTCCTCACTGACCTGTCTCACCTCCTTGTCTGTATAGTGTGTGAATGAGTCCTCACTGACCTGTCTCACCTCCTTGTCTGTATAGTGTGTGAATGAGTCCTCACTGACCTGTCTCACCTCCTTGTCTGTGTTGTGTGTGAATGAGTCCTCACTGACCTGTCTCACCTCCTTGTCTGTGTTGTGTGTGAATGAGTCCTCACTGACCTGTCTCACCTCCTTGTCTGTGTTGTGTGTGAATGAGTCCTCACTGACCTGTCTCACCTCCTTGTCTGTATAGTGTATGAATGAGTCCTCACTGACCTGTCTCACCTCCTTGTCTGTGTTGTGTGTGAATGAGTCCTCACTGACCTGTCTCATGTCCTTGTAATTGTGGTGTCTGAAGTCCAGAGCGTCCGAGGCGTTCACCTCGTTCTCCGTCTGGTACCTGTCTGTGGGAAGCAACATGGCCGCCATGTACATCGTAAGGTTCACTGCTGCTGATACCCTCCTGTCTATTGTCCTATAGTTGTATAGTGTTGTTGTTGTTGTTGTTGCTGTTGTAATCCAGCTTAATTGGTACAGCATTGCATTGCGACATTGCCAGGGTTTAGGGGTTTGTTTCCCGTCCCATGTCCTCCTCCAAACGGCATATAATAGTTTATATTCGTATACTTACTATCTGTTTACAGATCTGTGTCGTCATAACAACACATGCCATATAGTCGGTCAATATCAATATTGGACAGTGCTAATGCAATGCTCTCCTCTCTCAACATGAAATTCATAATGTTCATACAATATATTCATTTGGAACATTGGTAATCATTGTGTAAACAAACTCCTGTTAAATGAGTTGAATGGGAATGAATGGGTTGAATATTTGTGGTACTGACTGGGTGTAGAGGGGGTGTTTGTGGGGTACTGACTGGGTGTAGACGGGGTGTTTGTGGGGTACTGACTGGGTGTAGACGGGGTGTTTGTGGGGTACTGACTGGGTGTAGACGGGGTGTTTGTGGGGTACTGTCTGGGTGTAGACGGGGTGTTTGTGGGGTACTGACTGGGTGTAGACGGGGTGTTTGTGGGGTACTGACTGGGTGTAGACGGGGTGTTTGTGGGGTACTGACTGGGTGTAGACGGGGTGTTTGTGGGGTACTGACTGGGTGTAGACGGGGTGTTTGTGGGGTACTGACTGGGTGTAGACGGGGTGTTTGTGGGGTACTGACTGGGTGTAGAGGGGGTGTTTGTGGGGTACTGTCTGGGTGTAGACGGGGTGTTTGTGGGGTACTGTCTGGGTGTAGATGGGGTGTTTGTGGGGTACTGACTGGGTGTAGAGGGGGTGTTTGTGGGGTACTGTCTGGGTGTAGACGGGGTGTTTGTGGGGTACTGTCTGGGTGTAGACGGGGTGTTTGTGTGGTACTGACTGGGGAGCCGACAGGCCAGGACCTCAGAACGGAGACACAAGCTGCCATTCCAGCTCTGAGGAAGGATCCGGACGTAGCGGGACACCACGGGGACGTCAAACTGCGACATGACCGGAGTGTCCTTGTCCACGTTACCGTAGAACAACTGACCGGGAGAGACAAGATAAGTTGTCGTTAACCGAAGCACGAATCGGCATTAGCTCAAGGATACGTTGAGGACATTGGATTGTTTGAACCCGGTACATGTTCGTCCAGGAGTCACAAACCCCTTCCTCCCTCCCTCCCTCCCTCCCTTGCTGAACACTGACCCATTCGGCATAGCCATCGTGAAGGGTGGTCCAGTCGCTGCTGTCGTTGCTGAATGCAACGTAGAAAGATGACACGAAATCCTCACTGCTGAAAAAGACATACGATTCATTGGAGATGACCTTCTTCTTTGCCATATTCAAAATCCAGTGTTTCTCAACTTTCTCACACTTGTGTAGACCACCTAACCTCCAAACATCACCACATCAATTTGCATTTGCTAACTTCGCGGAAAAGATTCGGCCAAGTCAAACATTAATATCGGAATTTTGTACTCTTAATTACAACTCAAACATGTGTTGTAAACATGTGGCTTGTGAAGCCCTTTGAGACTGTCACTGTGATTCAGGGCTATACAAATCGAATTGACTTGCGTACGAAGCAGCGCACAACACAATACAAACCGAGCGCTCCCCTTT
>CM051006.1:5819414-5906914 GCA_027704905.1 Muraenolepis orangiensis
TTAGCCACAGGTTTCTAGCGTCACAAGTGTTAAGCGTCACAGGTATTTAGCGTCACAGGTGTCAAGCGTCACAGGTGTCTAGCGTCACAGGTGTTTAGTGTCACAGGTATTCTCTGAGACATCACCCCCACCACAAGACATGCTAGCTGGCTTTCTAATTGTTTGTGTGTGATGTACAGTATGTTAGTAACTAAGAATGAATGGTGGGAAACGTAGTGCATTTTGTTATGTCTTAATACTATATTATATATATACAGTGGGGTCCAAAAGTCCAGAGACCACGTTGTAAATCTCTAAAATTGATCTCAATATATTTCATCACATTTCACTGAAATTGTTAAGCTGATATTATCATTTATAATGAAAGTATTTTGGATTACATTAGAATCAAATGCAAAATAGAAGTATCTTGTCTAGTGTGGCAGGATAGCTCAGTCCACCGGGACTCGGCTTGGGAACCAAAAGGTCGGGCAATGCCGAGGTGCCCTTGAGCAAGGCACCAGACCCCTACACTGCTCCCCAGGCAGCTGTATGTACAATAGTTGCCCACTGCTCCTAATACTAGGATGGGATAAATGCAGAGGAACACATTTCACTGTGTGTTTATATGTTAAGTGGTCTCAGATTTTTGGACCCCACTGTATATCTTATAAACGTTGTGTACCTCTTAATAGTATATCTACAGAGTATATCTTCTATTTTGTTCTGTCGATTCTCGAGGTGCTTGCACAAGGCACCAACACCCAACTACAAAACAACATTGTTTGCATTTGGTTGTTCCGTGAACGGAGCTGCAGAGACTGCCCCCCCCCAAAAAAACGTCATTCTAACTGTCAAACAAACACCAGCAAGGTTATGGACCACTGATACAAATGTTGGTGTTTGTTAGCGTTTGTTGATGCAGCGTTGACGTGAGAGCACATTTATGGGGCAGACCAGCGTAATAGGGCTGGGCTGGGCTGTTTGACGCCTCAAACAGCCGCGCTCCATCCCCGATAAGCCCTGCAGCCCACCAGCTGTCTAACCACAACCCTGCTCCTAACCACATGTATCCGATTTCATCGGAAGCCCTTTGGACTTAAAGGCGTCTAGTAAACACCAGAGATGAACGTACGTTGATCCCAGCCCAGTTCGGTCAGAATCCTCTCCTCCTCCTCCTCCTCCTCTTTCTTCAGACTCGTTCGCTTGGGGGGCCGAATGGGCCCGGCCGTCGTGGTGGACTTGGGGGCTTTGGGCTTCCTGGTGGGCTTGGGGGCTTTGGGCTTCCTGGTGGGCTTGGGGGCTCTTGGTTTCTTGGTGGGCTTCGGCCCCTTCTGTTTCTTGGCTTTGGCCTCCTTCTCCGCAGCCTTCTTCGCTCTGGCTGAGGGGAGAGAGAGAGAGGCGGGAGGGGGGGGGGGGGGGGGGGAGGAGGGAGGAGAGAGGATGGAGTTGGGAGGGAGGGGAGAGAGAGGGGAATTAGGAAAGGGAGAGATGGATAAAAAGCATTGCTGGCGCCAAACTAAGTCATGTTGGCTATTCATTCAATACAAGAGAGAGCGAGAGACAGACATATACAGAAAGAGAGAGAGAGAGAGAGAGAGAGAGAGAGAGAGAGAGAGAGAGAGAGAGAGAGAGAGAGAGAGAAGAGAGAGAGAGAGAGAGAGAGAGAGAGAGAGAGAGACACGCACACACATACACAGTGCACACACAGTACAGACATTACTTTTCCAGAAGAGACAGGGTTTGAAGGGGAAAGAACTTGGCCCACTCCTTTGTGTATTTTGGGTAAGAACCAAACAATTACTCCAAACTTCAACTTGGGAGAAAAAGCAACTGGCACATCAACAGATATTTATTTTTGCTTTGTTGGTTGACTGAGACTACCTGGCGTGAATGAACTTAAGTCTGTTGGAACATAGGAGTGCCTGTTGTTTGAGAATCACACACCAAGACACAAGGATATGTCCCAAGGTACCCAAGTGCAGACATAAGATAAGGACTGTGTTTAGTGCTACAGGATCATGTGTTCTCACATTATCAACATCTACTCCCCGCTGGTCTCCGAAAACCCAGTATACCACCCAAAACCAAGAACACAGACTGACTTCAGTCTGGACGCCACTGCCACCACTAACTACGTCGACAACAAGCCTTCAAACTTGATAATTACCAAGATGTGGGTTCAATCACTATCAGGTTCGGTAGCCTGCATGGCGTGCTAAGTCAATCAATGCCAGCGGTAATATAACGTAAGTACTATGCGGTTTCAGGTCTCTGTTTTTGAGCAGTGTGAGGGTTTTCTTCTTGGTCTGGTCTTGTTCCACCGACCTCAAGAGTCAGCCTGTTAATACAGCGACCACAGTCTTCTCCTGTGAACCCTGTCCGCTGGCTTTGGCAGTTGGAAATGTTTCTGTTGTGAGTCATTATATCATCAGGCCTGCTCCAGAACATAGTGCTTTCCTCAGTCAGTTTGAAGAGCGATTCAAGATTCAAGAGGTTTTAATGGAATGCTTACTCCCCATTCCCATCCGCAGTATGCATTTCCTATCATTTAACACTTTATAATGTACTATGTGCTATACTTTACAACACTATACAATATACTATAACAATACTGTACACAATAAAAAGAATAATAAAAACAACAATGAAGTGACTGATGGATGATATATACATATGTTTACACAAACACATTTCAAATGCATTTTAAAGTGCCAATAGTGCAGCAGCATCATGAATACAGTGCAGTACAGTGCAGAACAGTGAAGGAACTGTAATGAGTCAAGAAAGTCCAGCAAAAGTATGATAGTGTAATGTAATATGGATGACAATGTTATGATAGTGTAGCACTCTAGCAGCTCAGTAGGCGCACCGCCTGTGGATGAAAACTGTCCTTGGACCTTGTACAGACCGGCGACCAGACCGTAGGGGGAGGAGAGATGGAGCCCAAGGTGGTTGCGGTCCTTTGTGATGGAGATGGCCTTATTCCTCTGGTCCTAAAGATCTCCCCAATGCATGGAAGTGCACACCCGATGATCTTTCGCACCATTGTGTCAGCCGGACTACCTCATCTCTGTACTCAAGACGTTTGGCATCGCCGCTTATCAGGTCGATGACTGTGGTGTCGTCTGCAAACTTGATAATCCCATTGTTGCTGTGCGTGGCAGTACAGTCATGTGTGTACAGCGAGTACAGCCGGGGACTGAGGCAGCAGCCTTGGGGTTCAATCTTCACCACTTGGAAGTCCATAATCCAGCTACAGATGGGGGCGCCCAGATCTAGGTCCCTCAGTTTTAGGACCAGCTTGGAGGGAACGATGGTGTTGAACGCCGAGGTGTAGTCAATGAAACAACAGTCTGATGTGGGCGTCCCTCCTGTCTAGGTGCTGCAGGGCCGTGTGTCGTGCCAAGGAAATGGCAGAGTGGAAACTGGAGAGAGAACAAGCCGGTGGTGATGGTGACGGTGGTGGAGGTGGTGAATGTTGAGGTGGTGATGGAGGTGGTGATGACGGTGGAGATGACAGAGGTGGAGGTGGTGATGAGAGTTGGTGATGGAGGTCGTGTTGGTGACGGTGGAGGTGGTGGTGATGATGGAGGTGGTGGTGTGATGGGGTAATGGTGCTGTTAACTATGATGGTGACCAAGGTGGTGGTGATGGTGTTGGTAATGGAAGTGGCAGTGGTGAAGGTGAAGGTGGTGGTGGTGATGGTGGTGCTGGTGGAGGTGCACTGGCTGCCAAAGGAAAGAGTCAGACATCCAGCTGAATCACATCAACCCTGAGTCATTTACACATGTGGTGTTTGTCCTTCAGCTCTCAGACAACACGCCTGTGAAACAGTGTTCCATGTGTGTTAGCATCTGTCTCTGCAGCTGTCATCTGTCTCTGCATCACCCTGACTTCTGGGTTTGTTGTTTTCGGGAGTGTACTTGTGTGACGGAGGACCCTACAGGTCACTGATCCTTCTCCTCCTGACTTTATTGGCTGTTGGCTCAGAGGTTGTTGTTTTTTCAAATGCCTTGTTTCATCTATATAGACATTCCCACTACCACCAGCATCCCATTCACATATTTAGATTTCCTTTGAATTGCACACACACACACAAACACAAACACACACACACACACACACACACACACACACACACACACACAAACACAGCACACACACACACACACACACACACACACACACACACACACACACACAAACACAGCACACACACACACACACACACTTCACTTTAATATTGTCGAATTCCCATCATGGGGAAGGTCTGTTCATGTTCACTTACCTGCCTCTATTTCCTCTGGCGTTTTCTTCTTCTTCTTCGCATTGCCTCCTTTGCCCTCTTCCGTCGCCTCTATGGGTTCATCGGACATCTCAAAATGCGGTCCAATCTCCATGGACCGTGAGCCATCTCCTCTGGAAAGTTCGTCGTCTTGCACATCTGCATCGCCACGGGCCAACGTCAGGAACACGACGAGGCTGACCCACACGAACAGCAAAGCGACCCTCATCTCGACTGTTTGAGGATGAACCGGCAGATAGATATATAGCCTCCTGAGTTGTAACAAGGAAAGTTGGGGTTATAACGGACCCCTTGGTAGTCACTACAACGCACACCAAAACACCGCCCCCACGCCCCCCCCCCAAAAAAATCTCTACACACTTTGTTTGCCCTTTCGTTCCTAACGGTCGGTTGAACGTCGTTTGAAAAAAGGCACACAACTGACGTTTCGAAGGCGGTTTATCTTCATCCAGATGTGTCCGCACGTGGGAGCGTTTAAACGAGCCTCTCGGGTATCCCTGGGGTTTGAAAGCAGCTGAGGTGAACAAAACAAAAAGGGTGGGGGGCGTCGCGCTCTTCTACAGATAAAACGGTCTTGTTTTTTTTGTCTTGTTTGTCTCACTCCGATCACACCCACACACCCACACTCACTCACTCACTACACTCACTCACTCACTCAGTACACTCACTCACTCACTCACTCACTCCCCGACGAGTCCACTACACACTACACGGCACGCTCCTCCAAGGCCCTTCACCCCCTCTCGCGCGGTCAGCGGCGGCGCCAAGCGCTGGGTGGGTGGGCGTGGCTTGGGCACCCCACGTGACATTCCACAGACAGCGGGAGAAGGAGAGAAGGAGAGACAGAAAGAAAGAAAGAAACAACGGTTCAACACTTCAATGGCGTTGGAGCTGAATCAACACAGTGGAGGGAAGAAAGAAAGAGAGAAAGAAAGAAAGAAAGAAAGAAAGAAAGAAAGAAAGAAAGAAAGAAAGAAAGAAAGAAAGAAAGAAAGAAAGAAAGAAAGAAAGAAAGAAAAGAAAGAAAGAAAGGAGATAATGATAAAGACATGGAAAGAAAGAACAAAGTTAAATAAACAACAGTTTAACAATGGCATGAAGCTGAATCAACACAGTGGAGGGAAGAAAGAAAGAAAGAAAGAAAGAAAGAAAGAAAGAAAGAAAGAAAGAAAGAAAGAAAGAAAGAAAGAAAGAAAGAGAGAGAGAAAGAAAGAAAGAAGGTTAAAGACACAGAAAGAAAGAGCAAAGTTAGAGAGAGACACAACAGTTCAACAATGGCTCGAAGCTGAATCAACACAGTGGAGGAAAGAAAAAACGAAAGACAGGAAATTGATAAAGAAAGAAAGCTAAAGAAACAACAGTTCAACAAAGAAAGAAAGACGAAGAATTCGAGAGAGAAAATAATCGAATAATCAAAGATATAGGCCTTCATTTCCTGCCAATACGAGGCTCAGAAGTGATGCTACAGGTGTTATGTGTTATGATAATACAGGTGTTGCTTCTTGGCCATTGACGGGTGACAGCATCCCCTTAATCGGATTACTCACATCCAGTTGTTAGTGTTATTTTTTAAGAGATTTGCATTCCGTTCTTTCTGTGTACACATCTCAATTTGACCTCCTCCCTTTTTTTGGAATTTGAGAACGTTAATATTTATCTTGGGGGAAATTCTTGTTTTGTTACATAATGTAGGTGTTGTCCTTTAAATATAGGATTATTGTACAACATTTCAAACGTTCAAACACTTTGTAAACAACTATAAACCAATAGTAGAGAGAGAGAGAGAGAGACAGAGACAGAGACAGAGACAGAGAGAGAGAGACAGAGACAGAGACAGAGAGAGACAGAGAGAGAGAGACAGAGGGCATACAGATAGATCCAAAAGAAAGACACGGTCATGTTTTGAACACATGTTTTCTCTGGTCCGTTCCTGCATCCTTGGTACCCTGACCGCTAGTGCGTCTGTGTCGCACGTGTGCTGGACTAGACAGACGCGTCTCTCGCTGACTGGAAGATGACTTAATAGGCCTATTAATAACTATTATATATCCCGTGCTTTGTTCAGGTTTAGTTTTGCTCAGTGGCTGCATTTCATTTATTTATTGCCCAGTAAACCGAGCATGCATGGTGAAGATCATTAAAATAGAAGCGAAAACAGACAAACACACACGTAAACATTTGGTCTTAATTTATTCTTTAATTTAACAAAAATACTGCGGTTTTTCTCGACAAGAGAAAACATTTATATAAAAATAATGTATAAACGGCTTTATATTTAACATTTCTTTTCCCCCAGAAATTAACCACTTAAATATTTGCATATGCTTATTTCCAGCCAATAATTAAATAGTCGATTAGACTCCATCATCCCCCAACCTCAATACACAAGTCAATTAGATAAGAGGCCTAATACATTAAACACATAAATATAACATAAATAAGTCAAGCGTAAGTGTGATACGGCGTCCAATACACAGGTGGCAAGAAGGGGATTTGGGAACGCGGTTGGCAGTGCAACTGCTTGGGCCTGATGGAGGCGTACAGGGAGGTGGGGTTGAACGGGGAGGGGGTCCCGTACAGTGGTGGTGGTGTTTGTTGTTGATGTTGATGTTGATGTTGTTGTTGGAGTTGTTGTTGGAGTTGGAGGAACAGGTGCTCCTCTACCGCCATGGGGTGGAGGTGGAGGTGGTGGTGCTCCTCCTCCTCCTCCTCCGCGGCGGCGGGAGGGGAGGTTCTCCCGTCGCGGTCCTTCTTCCACTTGGTGCGTCGGTTCTGGAACCAGATCTTCACCTGGGTTTCGGAGAGCCGCAGGGCCGAGGCCAGGGCGTGGCGCTCCAGCACGGACAGGTAGTGGGAGGTGCTGAAGCTGTACTCCAGGATGCGGAGCTGGTCCACGGTGAACGCGGTGCGGATCCGTCTGCTCTTGCTGCTCTTGGGACCCGGAGGTGGTGCTGGTGGTGATGGTGATGGTGATGGATGCGATGCGTCCTCTGAGGCGCTGGAGCTTTCATCCTGATCGGAACACTCACGCGTCTCACTTGCTGGTTCACATCGACGATCCGGTGATTCTAAATTATTGGAAAAAAATAGTTGTTTTTAAAACATGGTCAGCATATGGAACAAGATTAAAAAAAAACATTTGCATATTGGACATATCTAAATGAATAGGCATTTAAAGCGTTTTAAAGTTTGTATTGGACATGGCATGGCTATAAAGTCACACAGGGCACACGCAATAGGTCCAACTATAATTAGATTAGATCAGATTAGATTCAAATGTATTGTCATTGCACAGCACAAAAGTATGTCACAATGTTACAGTGCATCATGCATCAATTAATTATGCAATTAAGTCTGGCCCCCCCCCCCAAAAAACCATACCTGTATTCCTTCGGGCGTGGCTTTGTGACACGGTGTTCGCGTCTGGTTGCCTCGTGTATTTGGTTGGGTCCAAAATATCGCTGACAGAAAAGGTGATTTTGTGGGTGAACTGCAGGTCTTGCTTCATTTTAATTAGCGTGTACGTGCCCCTTACACAACCGGAGAGAGAATGAACTGCTTCTGGTCGCTTCTCTTGACGGCTTTTATACGCTCTCTCGTCCCGCACACGCCGCTAACGCATAGTCCCCCCCCCCCCCCCCCCATCCCCCCCATCGGTTTACAATTCATTGGAAATGTTACGGGAATTATGCGCAAGACAAAAGGCACGCACACACACACACACACACACGCTCCCCCCAATGCATTATCATTTAGAAGTGTGGGACCCCCCCCTCCCTCGAGGGGGGTGGGGGGTCCGACACTTGATAATGCCGCACGCTCAGCCGGGGACACACACTTAACTTGTCATTTATTGCCGGGCATCTGGTTAAAGTGTTCCCCTTTTCTTTAAAGGGCCCGTGTTCCCCATTGTCGTTTCCCTTGTTAAATAGTTGAAAACATGGGATTTTACGGTGGTAGGACACGTGAACGACCCTTGTGATGCTAATTGATCGACTCTTGAGATCCTATCCATTGCGACTCCCATCCCGCCTGGATATGGGTGTCGTTTGTCTTCTAACGTCCAATGTCCCATACACTTAGGTTTAATTAGATATCTTATTAGATGTTTAGTAATCTATCTAGGCTTCAGTCTTACTAAGAGCATTACTATTACCCACACCCCGTGGTTTCAGTTAACACTATTCAAACGAGGGGGATATTAAGTTGTTTTTTTGTTGCACATACATGTAGTGTACGTACTGTGTATGTATGTTTCAAATGTTTATGTTACATTATAAGACTCTTTTTGTCTCTGTAAAAGGGGGAAACTTTGTTTGATTGGTCTTTTGTGTTACATAAATGACATGGCATTAGGCCTAATAATAATAATAATAATTACATTACAGTGCAGTACAGTACAGTACATTGTTGATTAGATAAGTGGCCATGGACGCATGCTGGTCTATGGACTAGACATTAGATCTAAGGCAAATAAAGAATTAACACACAATGACTAAGAATTGTCGATAATTCCCTTTTAAATTCCTAACTAACTAAACCAAACTGTTTACCAACTTAGTGTACTTCTACCTTGTGGTACATTGTACTTCTACCCGAGCACTGGCTCAGTTCTTGGAGACTTGAAATGCACTTTTGACTTCTGGTGACAAGTTGTTCTCTTACCTACCTTACACACTATTGTAAGTCACTTTGGATCAAATCATCTGCTAAATGACTGTAATGTAATGTAATGTAATGTTATGTACTGTTATGTATACGTTTGTATTCACACTACATGGTTTATAAAAACAATGGCTATGACTAACCATCCTTTGCATTGTTGCATGCCATCATCGTATCAAATGACTCCCAATGGAATGACTCATTACTCATGGCAGGCATTTGGATGTGGCAGCTGGTGGTGGTGGAGGTGGTGGTGGTAGTGATGGGGGTGGGGGTAGTGGTGGTGGGGGTGGGGGTGGCGGTGGTGGAGGTAGTGCTGGGGGTGATGGTGGTGATGGTGGTGGTGGTGGAGTTGGTGGTGGTGGTGATAGTGGTGGTGGTGTAGGTGGTGGTGGTGATAGTGGTGGTGGTGGTGGTGGTGGTGGTGGAGTTGGTGGTGGTGTAGGTGGTGGTGGTGATGGTGGTGGAGTTGGTGGTGGTGATGGTGGTGGTAGTGGGGGTGATGGTGGTGGAGTTGGTGGTGGTGCTGGTGCTGGTGCTGGGGTGATGGTGGTGGAGGTGGTGCTGGGGTGGTGGTGGTGGTGGTGGTGGTGAGCGTTGGTGGTGGTGGTGGTGGCGGTGGTGGTGGTGGAGGTGGAGGTGGTGGTGGTGGTGATGGTGGTGGCGGTGGTGGTGGTGGTGGCAGTGGGGGTGATGGTGGTGGTGGTGGCAGTGGGGGTGGTGGTGGTGCTGGGGGTGGTGGTGGTGGTGGTGGTGAGCGTTGGTGGTGGTGGTGGTGGCGGTGGTGGTGGTGGAGGTGGAGGTGGTGGTGGTGGTGATGGTGATGGTGGTGGCGGTGGTGGTGGTGGTGGTGGTGGTGTCAGTAGTGGTGGTGGTGGTGATAGTGGTGATAGTGGTGGTGGTGTCAGTGGTACTGATGGTGGTGGTGGTGGTGGTGGTGATAGTGGTGGTGGTGGTGGTGTCAGTGGTGGTGGTGGTGGTGGTGGTGTCAGTGGTGGTGGTGGTGGTGATAGTGGTGGTGGTGTCAGTGGTACTGATGGTGGTGATAGTGGTGGTGGTGGTGGTGATAGTGGTGGTGGTGTCAGTGGTGGTGGTGGTGGTGATGGTGGTGGTGGTGGGGGTGGTGGTGTCCCTGCAGAGAGCCATGGAGGTGGAGGGAGGTGTGGGGAGGCAGCTGTCAGGGACTACCTAGAGAGCGACTGGTATTGAAATGGCAAGTGAAGCCGGCCCACCGGGACAATTAGCAGATGTCCCCAGTAGGCCTGACCCTGGCTGACCCGGGCTCTTTGTCCACTAGCGCCACATAGAACCATACAGTTGGATTAACCAACTATAGCTGTGAAGGGACGTGTTAAAAATGATGCTGTCTGTTTGGAACCTCCAACCGGTGATGGAGAGTGTTTTGGATGACTTCTGAATGGGACAATATCATTTAAAAAAAATCGGTATTTGTGTAAGTAACAAAAATGTATAAGATAGCCTTAAACCGTCACAGTAGAGGGGTGTGTGTGTGTGTGCGTGCGTGCGTGCGTGCGTGCGTGCGTGCGTGCGTGCGTGCGTGCGTGCGTGCGTGCGTGCGTGCGTGCGTGCGTGCGTGCGTGGGTTGGATTTTCCCTCTAAAGCAACAGAGAAGCATGTCTCCGTAAGTTTTCGTCAACTCTTTACTTCCAACCTACTTGGATTTAACAAGGTGTCTTTGTCTTTGATTTAATGAATAAACGATCACTGTCGAGCATGCCTACAACCTAAAGCCAGCAGCGAGCGAGCAATACACATCCGTTAAGACATGTTAATCGCCGCCAAGGAACAAATGCTGACATAGTTACGCAGCAGACGAAAGCCAAAGAAGAAGGATCATAAACACCACTGTACAGCGTCAACCGTAAAGGCCGGGGAACAAAGACGTGAGTCCTTTACAGCTCCACCTCCCCGTGGCAGCACAGATGTGTGTCTCCTAGTCCTATACCACGGCCCAGAGTGGGACGGCGACCACGCTGCCATTATCTTAGCTTAAGGCCTTTCTAGAAAGTCCTAGGGGGGCCTTGGTGTATAGACATACATGCGTTCCTCTTTTATATCAGATGTCAGGTTGCTACATCCCATTGTGTAGTTTAAGGTGGATGATGTTTTGACTGTAAGCTGCATACCGTGAGATGTTTGGGACCATGGTTTGACCCAGAAAGTATAAAATAAAAATAAAATAAAAGCAATTCCAGAGAAGACTACATTACATTACATTTGAAGTACAATGGAATGTTTACTCCCCATTCCCTCTTTCAGTATGAATCGCTAAAACAATACTATAAAAATACTATACACAATAAAAATAACAACTAATTGACTGATGGATTGTGCAAAAAGATTTAAAAGCATTAAAAGTGCCAGTAGTGCAGCAGCATCATGAATACAGTGCAGAACAGTGCAGTGACTGTAATGAGTCCAGAATGTCAAGCCATCTTGCCATGTGCTTGTACTCTTGTACTTCCTAGAGGTAACATTTGTTTAATTTAATCATTGATACATTTGTATTAAAACGTGACTGAAATGTCTGTAGACATTTCATATATGTATATATACAATCTAGTGACCTCTTGTGGCCCAATGAATATATTAAACTGCCAAAATTCGGTGTTCAATTCCATAACCGTTAAACCCTAAGAGGAAATCGCATTCGATTTAACACGTGACGTCTAATAATTGACTTGATTACAATCAAAACATTTTTTTTTTAATGTAACGGTGTTTCTTTATGTAAATAAAATACCAGAAGTAACCCCGTGTAAACGGTTCTCTCCTAATAGAGCCACTTTACAGTTAGGAAAAAGACGACGACCTTAACTCGAGGTCAACCGTTCACGTACGAACACAACCCGGACGTGTTTTGTTGCCGGCGCTCCCGCTCCCTCTCGCGATACCACTCCCCCCTCGCGATGTTTGTATTGATTTGAAACATGGCGTCGGAGGAAGGAGAAGCGGGTAATGCTGCTGCAGCCGCAGAGCTAGAGTCGGGCGAAGGGTAGGTCCTCTCTCTCTGTGTGATGTCAAATATACATATTATAATTCTGTCAAATCTACGTATTACTGTGCTTATTACAAACCGCGCACTGTTGAATTGTCTTGGTAATAACGGCGTGTATACGCGCTAGCAGTAAGGCAGCACTCACCAGGCAACACACACTCACACAGACATCTTTCTTTGTATTGTTCAAACATATATAATACACACATTACAGTACTAAATCCACTGAGCAAAGCAATGTCATGCAACCGTACAGGGGCCATGTCGGCAAGTTGCAATGCACCACATGTATGTGGCAAGCTGTAATAGTCTCTTATTTTATATAGTAGTACACCAAATAACGCTTCCTCAGCTTCAACGAACTGACACATAGGAACCGCGATGGGATTCACAAATGTCTTAGCAATTTTGCATTATTGATATTCGATGGTATATTGTGTATGGCCATAGAAGTGAATGGCATCAATAATAGTACAGCCCGGTGTTCTAACGCGCCGCATTCAGTTGGTGACTTGCAGGCAGTCTTTTTATTTTAATTTAATTTCTGTAGAAATTAACGCAAATTAAGTATTTTTTGTTGTTGTTGTCGACAGCTACTTCCTTTAAATCTATGTATGATCTCTGTGTATTACTTTTGTAAACGCATTTAGTTGTTGTTATCTACCACCACCGCACCTCCCAACCTGACGCAATCAGGAACACTTATAGGCCTATAATGCATTGATGGGCCGTAGCTGCCGTCTCATGGCGTTATGACGGCAGGAGGCCTGCTGGTCATCGTCCATTGACCACAGTGTGTTTCTGCAGCGATGCTTCATTCAGTGAACTGCCAGCCAGCATGGATACAGAGTCATCTAACGGCAAAGAGGGCGTGGTAATATTAACACCATTATTCACATGCTTATGTTACAAGATATCATATCATTTCTTTAGATGCCAAATTATGTTCGCTGGACTGTACTCGTGCTGTGCAATGACAATACATTTGAATCTAATCTAATATTTCTTAAGGTGTAATTCTTTTTTTCTTTTTTTTTAAAATGTATTACTTGATCTGGCTCACTTTGTGCACATTACGGAGATTTATTGTTGTTATTGTACATTATTGTTAATATTATTATTATTATTAATAATATGTCATATTTTCCTCCAGGACACGGGAGGGGAAGGCTCGGAAGCAGCCGACACCCAGACGGCGTCTGGGGACGAGGAGAGTGGCAGACAGCTGGGCGAGGTGGAGCTCCAGTGTGCTCTGTGCATGAAGTGGTTCACCGCAGACACGTTCGCCATTGACACAGCGTATGTCAATATTAATATTGAATATATATATTACATAGATCAGGATAGTGCACTGGTTTCAAACCTATGCAGTGTCCACATTAGATTAGATTACATTATACCTGTAGGCATCCGTGAGGGCTCCTATTACAGGCACTGTGGAGGGCCTCTATCTAAAAACAAATTCACTGCAAGTCTGTGTAGTCATCTACAAATTCAGTGTTGGTCCTGGACAAGCGTCGATCCTTCAAGTCTTAAAAGGCATTTCAGGAATCCAGTAAGCTGAAAATCATATTGTCAACCCCCCTCCCCCATGCCTGCCTGCTCCTTAATAACATGTATCTGAATCCACTGTAAGTACGCTTTTGGATCAAAGCTTCTACCTAACCAAAGGACTGAATAGTATAGTATAGTAGTAAATATTGTTTTGTTCAGTGATGGTGTCTGTGTGTGTCCAATAGCCCGTGGGGCTCTGGTTGGTTGACCCCCGTGGGGTTCTGGTTGGTTGACCCCTGTGGGGCTCTGGTTGGTTGACCCCCGTGGGGCTCTGGTTGGTTGACCCCCGTGGGGTTCTGGTTGGTTGACCCCTGCCTCTGCTCCACAGGACGTGCCTTCCCTTCATGACCAACTACGTCTTCCACTGCAACGTGTGTCACCACAGCGGTAACACCTACTTCCTCAGGAAACCAGCCAGTGAGTGTTAAGATCCAGTGGTCCTGTCCATATATTTATATATATATATATATATATTTATGTGCAGTGTTTCCTAAAGATTTAAAATATACTTGTGTGGGTGGGGTGTGGTTTTGGGGGGGAACAATATAAAATACGTGTGAACTTTTAAGAACATTTTTATTTATTGAATTGACTTAATATTCAGTGTGCACAAAGATGACACTGGGGGGGTGGGGGAGGGGGCCGGGGGTCGCCAGTGTTTGAAGGTAGTATAACTTCTGTGTTAACAATGCTTAGACTGACGGCTGATTCAGTGGTTGCATTGTTTCCAACGGTTCTTTTTTCCGCGTCCTGTGTGATCGATAAAGAGCAGAGCAGTGCAGTGGGCCTGGCGTTTTTCAGCCGGGGCAAAACACGTCCTGTGTGATCGGCACCTAATGTGACTAATGCGACTGTAGGAAGCAAAGCCGAATCCCAGACATTATTGGCGATTTTAGAAATCCTGGAACCGGATCCCAAAATAAATCGGATTTGACAGACGCAAAGATTAAAGAAACGATTTACTCGACTTGCGTCAATCGTATCGTGAACTTTTATGCCGGTGTGCCGACGCAAATCGGTGAATCTTACCATCCCTACAGCAGACCCTTCAGAGCGGTTACAGGTACAGGGGAAGTAGAGCGAGGCCATCATTGTGCACTAGGTAATCGATTGCGGATGTCGTCGTGCTCTCAGACGGATAAAACAAATGTTTTTAACTAAATGTACTTGGGCGGCCGTTAATATATCTGGGTCTATGTGTGGAAAACACTGATATTTTATACCCCCCCCCCATGCACCCCCTCATGACGTTGAATATTTGTTATTAGGGATACTTATCCAGGGCAGTGAACCTACTGAACTGCTAGGAGTGCTGCCACTATCATAACATTGTCATCCATATTACATTACACTTTGGCTGGACTTTCTGGACTCATTAGCCATGCACTGTTCTGAACTGAACTGTATTCATGCTGCTGCACTATTGGCACTTAAAAAGGCTTTTTAAATGTTTTTTTGCACAATTCGGCCCATATCCATGAGTCACTGTATTGTTTTTTTTGATTGTGTACAGTATTTTCATAGTATAGCGTTTAAGAAAATTCATACTCTAGAAGGGGATTGGGGATGTAAGCATTCCATTGTACTTGTTGCATGTGGCAAATAAAAAATCTTGATGAATCTTTAATGAATATGGCATGTGTTGTGTCGTAGACCTAAAGGAGATGTGCCTGACGGCGCTTTCCAACCTCACATGGAGATCCAGGACCCAGGAGGAACATCCGAAGACCATGTTCTCCAAAGACAAGGTGGGCGCAGACCCAGCTCATCATATTCTGGTCAAAATGGGCTTGACAAAGCCGTATTTTGAGTACTAAACTAAATATAACTTATTTTAAGTAATAGCCTATTTAACTTGGATTACATTTTTAACGTATTTAAAGTATTTCCTGTTTTCCTTTTATGTGGATTTATAATGACAGTTTACAAATGTATGTTTTTCTAGGACATAATACCGTTTATCGATAAGAACTGGGAGTGTATGACTACTCGTACGAGACCTGGCAAGCTGAACTGGCCGAACAGCATTGTGAAGACAATGGTAAGTTATATTTCTTATAGGCTAGTGCGCGCATCGTGTGCACTGAAAATTTCAGCAATGTACCAATCCACGTGGGCCCTGCCCACATTCCCCATGGCGCGGACGCGGCCACTCGGCCCCACGGGGGGGGGGGGGGGCCGTGGGGCCCTCACCCTCCCATTTCTTTCAGCAATGCAGGCGGTGAATAATGATGAAAGATTAATCATGTTAACCATCCACGGTGCTGAGGACTCGCCACTCGTCCGCTTTGGCAACTCCACGTGCCTGAATTTCTGTCCCCTTCCCTTCAGTCGGATGGCTGTAGGGTAAAGGTTGGGCAATCGGCGCCGCCGTGGATCGGTCCCAAACGCCGACCTACGATTAGTGCCCTGATAAAATCGCTGTAGAATCCACAGCGGGTGCTGTGCTCTGCTGGCAGACGGCCCCTCCCCTCCCCTTCGAGGGTGGCCCCCCCTTGGATCTCACATGTTCACGGTAGGGGCCAGGGAGCACCACCCTTTACTGAACAGCGCTCCCCAGCTGTCTGCTCGCCCTCTCTCAGAGCGCTATGCGTCATGACAAGAGCGCTGCCTCCTACCCGATCGGTTGGACGGCAAGCTGAAATGGGGACATCCCATTCAGTTCAAGCATCGTCCCCCGCCCTTTATAGGCCTGGTGGAGACCATGCTACAGGACCCTCCAGGTGGGCGTCTTTTGGCGAAAGGGGCAGTCTTTGTCGTTCCCCTCTCCAAATTTGGCCAGAGGTTTTACCCCCGCTACTTCCGGGTTCCAGGAAGTCAGGGAGATGAGACCCATATTGTATCTTAGTGCTCTCAACAAGTTTGTGGCAGCGGAAATTCAGAATGCTCACGATCACAGCGTGGCTCTGATCGCGTGAGACAGGCGTCAAGAAAACACGAGAAACCGCACGGCGTGCAAAGGGCGTGATCGCCGTGCAAGCACTAGCAAGATCAGCTCTGCTCGTCCTCTCTCAGAGCGCTATGCGTCATGACGAGAGCGCTGCCTCCTACTCGATCGGTTGGACCATGCTCGAATACCCCGTCGTGAGCAGGCGTGCTTGTTGAGCGGGCTAGGGACTCACCACGCGTCCGCTTCGGCGACGCCCTGTGCCAGTCCCCGGGACCCCGACTAGCAACTTCGTCCCCTTCCCTCAGCTGGATGGCTGTAGGGTAACGGCTGGGCAATCTGCGTCGCCGTGGATCGGTCTGAAACGTCGACCTACGAGCGGCACCCTGATCAATTTGTTGTTGTAGAATTCACAGCTAATGCTGTGTTTTCTCTGCTGTGGTTTCTCTGACCATGCTCCGCAGGAAATTTCGTCGCTTTGCCTTCATGGGTGTGGCCTACAAATACCTGTGCCTGATATTTGGGTACTCGCTAGCCCCGCCCGACCTGTTCATTTTAAGTCATCCAGAGGGAGCGGCGAGGAAGGACACCATGGTGGTTATAGAACACTTTCTGGGCTTCGCCATCAATTGGATAAAGAGCGCCCTGGTTCCCTGCCGTCAGCTGGTCTATCTGGGACAGTCCCTGGACTCGGCGACTATGACAGCGAGGCTCTCACCCCCGAGGCGAGGTGCCGTCCTGTCTGCACTTACTTGTATCTTGTATAGACGAGATACAAGTCCAGCGAGGGTTGGATCCCAGGCGTCACAATCTCAAGGTTCTTACTATGCCCCGTTCGGTGTCCCCCGACCTGCTGTATTGGCAGAACCCCCCCCCCCCCCCCCGACGCTTCTCGAGGGGGTTCCCCTCGGCAGGGTGACGTCATACGTAGTGGTCTTCTTGCACCTGGTGCGCGGCCGCCACGTTCTGATCAGAACGGACAGCGCGTGTCGGCGGCAGCCTGTGAACAGACGGGGGGGGGGGGGGGCGGGGGAGTGCGCTCCTCTGCTCTTCATGGAGCAGCGGTCCAGCTTTGGCTGTGGGCTCATCAGGACCTTCTCAGTCTGAGAGCCCTGCATATCGCGGGCGCCCAGAATCTTGGGCCGGACCTCATGTGGGCGGTTACATCCCGGCATTGTCAGACTAATCTGGCAGAGGTTCGGGACGGCCCAGGTGGATCTGTTTGCATCCAGAGAGAATACCCACTGCGAGGGGGTGGATGCGATGGCGCGCACATCGTTGCCGCGGACACTTTAGTCTGCGTTTCCTCAGTCTCGGGTGATTCACCCTGTTTTTATAGAGAATCAGACCGGAGAGTCTGTCGCTCATTCTGGTAGCCCCAGAGAGCCGATCGGCCTTATGGTTCCCGGAACTGGCAGTGCCGACCAGGCCAGACACGCTGACTCAAGGACTATTTACCACCCACCTCATCTGTCTCAAGGACTATTTACCACCCACCTCATCTGTCTCAAGGACTATTTACCACCCACCTCATCTGTCGATTGTCGGTTGTTGGGTTTGGCTCGGCTCCTGAGACGTTCATTCTGCAGGACAGAGGTTTGTCAGCAGCAGTGATCAATACTATTCAGGGCGCGTGCGCGCCTCCACCTCTGCTCTTTACGCAGCAAAGTGGGGTGAGATCACAATCGAGTCCCATCTCGCTGTGAGATCGGAAGCGTGCCGAGCTTCTAACAATCCTGGCTGGAGAAGGGCTCGGTGGAAGACATTTACGCGGCAGCGTCATGGTCTTCCCCCGGGCCCCTTTGGCCACTTAACATGCTGTACACGACCAGGGGCTCTATCGGTCACTGGGTTGGAATCAGGCGCCATGCTCCCTGCTCCTTAGCGAGGGACAGGAATAAGGTTTTTTTTGCTCAGAGCTGTTACAATGTGTAACGTTGCTCCTTGCGTAAACCTACTCCTCCTTGTCACTCTGCAGTGCATCGACGGCTCGTCGGGTTAAAGAGTGACCCGGTATTCGTACTCGGCTACAGGTTGTAACCGGCGTTGGAATGTCCTGCCATCTCTTTATTGTTGATATGCCTGTGTCTTTGGTACGCGTTGCGTTGATGGACATGATGTATTATGTGCTTGGTTGGCTTATAGTCTACTCTGGCGCCTATGTCGCCGGCCGGCTTGTCACACTAGTTGAATAATTAGTGGGCACCGGCGAGCATTTGATTCGTCGCTTTCTGGAAGGAAGCGGACATTCGACGGCTACGCCTATAATCATATAACTAGAGTTATAATAACATAACCATCGTTATTATTATTATTATTGATCATCAGCCTTTAAGCAAAGCCTCTAATAATCTACTAATGGTGTTCAGATATGATTTTAAATATTGTGTGTTTTCCAGAGTAAAGAGCGAGACGTGTTCCTAGTGAAGGAGCACCCGGACCCTGGTAGCAAGGACCCGGAGGAGGAGTACCCCAAGTTCGGCCTGTTGGACCAGGTACCTTAGTTGAGGTCTTTATTATCGGAAGGGATTCTTATTATTCTTATTTGAGAATACACTCGTTTATTAAAGTCATAATCACTAATTTGCCTGCTACAGCTAAATGAGTATAGATTGGATCTTGTTTACGCTAGAATCCGGTCTTATGGGGCTTGCCGCAGGATAGCTCGGTCTGCTGGGACTAAGCTTGGGAACCGGAATGTCGCCGGTTCAAGTCCCCGAAACACCTGGGCACTGCCGAGGTGCCCTTGAGCAAGGCACCAGACCCCCTACACTGCTCCCCGGGCGCTGTATTAAGAATAGCTGCCCACTGCTCCTAATACTAGGATGGGTTAAATGCAGAGCAACACATTTCACTGTGTGTGTACATGTAGGTGACCAAAAAAGAGGATTCAATCCTCCAGATTTAGATTTAGATAATTATATGTTCATTGACAGCCAACATCGGAATATCCCTGGCATCATTTACGTTCACATAGTAGTCATGAAGCAGACGGATCAGCGCCGTCAAGAGACGAGACACGCGATCACATCGTGCCCATCTCTGACCGAGAGCGTGCGTCTGAAATGCTCTGATCCGTATGGGTGTCCTCTTAAACGCCCCAGGACCTGGGAACCATCGGACCCTCCTACGACACGCAGAAGCAAACCAGCACCGCCCCCACCGCAGCTGGACTCAACGGTAAGCCCTGCCCAGGTCCGCTTGTGAGAGGCTGTTTTTGTTGTATTGACAAAAAAATAGTGACCAGAAGGTGTTTTGTAGATCGTCGGTACTGGCCTAAAGGATCTACAAAAAGGTTCTAGGGTTGAACATGAAATCTGATCATTGATCATGGAAGTTCTGTGTTTTCCAGGTGGATCTGCTTTCTCAGGTGAATATGGTGGTATTTTAGCAGTTTGGTATTTTGTTGTGGTCTTGTTGAAAAACTGTTTTGTCCCACCTCTGGATGGAAGTTGGCCCTGAGGTTCAAAACATTTGTTTCTCCACAATGACGACAATTTTGTGTTTAAAAAAAATAAAAAAAATAAAATAATAAATCTCTGTTGGGGATCTTATGGGCAACTCAATCCAGAGTCTCACTGTGGCCTTCCCCTTGTTTGCTCTCTGCATATGTCTGGTGCTTATGCCCCGCTCTACCCCTCCCCTTTAATTTAATTGGTAGATTATGTTCCTGTTGACTTGTGGTCGCTCCTGGTCCCTTCCTCTTCTGCTTGCTGCTCGCGGGCTAAGGAACTCCCCCCCCCCCCCCCCCCCCCTCCGTCAGACATGGTGTAGGTGTGCACAGCTGGGTGCCATTTTGGCCACCTCCTTCCCTTCCCTTCCCCCCTCTCAAGCAGTCTTGTAAAGTCACCTGTCAAAACCCCTTTTTTTTTTTAAGTGCTAGATCACACACAATCACTACGATGTTGTTGAGGTTTTAAGGTGTTGCCCTGAACTTGCCTAGTAGTCAGTTCATGTTAGTTTGTGCACAAATCAACATGAGACCATCCAATATAAACCAACATACATGGTGTCTTTCAGTTTGTGTGCAGTGTCTTTCAGTTAGTTTGTGTGCAGTGTCTTTCAGTTAGTTTGTGTGCAGTGTCTTTCGGTTAGTTTGTGTGCAGTGTCTTTCGGTTAGTTTGTGCGCAGTGTCTTTCAGTTAGTTTGTGTGCAGTGTCTTTCAGTTAGTGTAGTAGTTGTGTGCAGTGTCTTTCAGTTAGTTTGTGCGCAGTGTCTTTCAGTTAGTTTGTGCGCAGTGTCTTTCAGTTAGTTTGTGTGCAGTGTCTTTCAGTTTGTGCGCAGTTTCTTTACCTTAATTAGGTTAGTGTATGACTTCTTTGTGACCTTTTGTCACGAGAAACACACAGTATATAATCGGTGACCGTGTTAGTTTTTAGTTTTGTACCGACTCTTCTGCTCTTTATGTACAGAGCGCTGTTTGTAGAGTACGTCTTCCTGTCGGTTCACGATGACCGCTTGCTTGATTGGCGGGCGGGACCGCGCTTCGCTGCTCCCCTCGTCTTCCTCCTGTGCTTGCTGTGCAGCAAATCAATTTCTAATATCTCCGTGTGACCCATGAAAGAGTGAGTGTGGTACAGCGACCGACCCCTAGTCATCATACATAGGATCTGGCCCGGTAACGTGGTGGTCTCTAGTGCTCCGTGTGGAGAACCGTTACCACAGCTACAACTCTGGTACCCACCGCTGTCTCATGAAGGCCTCGCTGTCGTATATCTGTCTTGTCGCTTCGTGTCGGTCTGAATGTGTGTCTGCGAGATGTCTTTTGCCAATGCGCTCAGCTGCGTTAAAGCCTGTTGTTGTTGTTGTTGTTGTTGTGGTCCCCAGGAGCCTTGGCCCCCGGCCCTGGAAAAGGACGAGGGGCCAAGCGTAAGCAGCAGCAGCAGCAGGAGGGAGCCACGGCAGGGGCCACCAAGAGAACACGCAGGTAGGAAACAAGGTTACACCCTCTGTAGGACACAAGGTTACACCCTCTGTAGGAACAGGTTACACCCTCTGTAGGAAACAAGGTTACACCCTCTGTTACCACCACTATATAAGGCAGGTAGGAAACGAGGATACACCCTCTGTAGGAAACAAGGTTACACCCTCTGTTACCAGCACTATATACGACGGGTAGGAAACGAGAATACACCCTCTGTAGGAAACAAGGATACATCCTCTGCAAGAAAACAAAAATGCATCCTCTGTTACCACCACTATATAAGACGGGTAGGAAACAAGGTTAAACCCTCTGTAGGAAACAAGGTTCCACCCTCTTACTTATAATGCAGGTAGGAGACAAGGATACACCTTCTGTAGGAAACAAGGATGCATCCTCTGTTACCACCACTATATAAGGCAGGTAGGAAACAAGTATACACCATCTGTTAGAATGCAAGGTTACATCTTCTGTTACACCACCAACCCATAAGGCAGGTAGGAAACAAGGATACACCCTTTGTTACCCACCACTACATAAGGCAGATTGGGAAACAAGGATACACCTTACACCCTCTTTAGGAAACCAAAAACACCCTCCTGTTTATGAACTGTTTATGTGATCAGAAAAATAGGCACAGACGTCTGTGTGTAAAGGCTTGCATGAGTGGTAAATAACACGGACGAAATGAGGTTTGTGTGTAAAATCAACATAAAGAACATCTCAGACAAAGAGAGCTGCTTTCGGAACCGCTTTCCCAGCGGAAAAGAGGAACCTTTGGTGACATAGGTGTATGGTGATTGGTCGAACACGAGGCAATACACCGCCGACGATTGCCATTTAAAAAATCCCTTTAGCCGTGGTTACGGTAAACTGTCAAAAAGAAGGTACAAAAACAGCGCTTTAATGGTAACGGAATGGAAGAAACGCAACAAAACACAGGCAAAAGTTGGGCCGACCAGCGAAGGAAATACGTGGGTTTGAATCGCCCCGACGAAATGTAAAAATGTTTGCATTTCATGCTGGCGTTCCGTCTGAGGACGTTGACGCAACGTTCCTATCGGCGGTGCGAATGCAAACAGAAAAAAGCCCTTGAAGGAACTATTCCTCCCCCAGGTCCCTCGTTCCTAGTTCCCCAGTCCCCAGAACGGTTTGGTTCAGAAAGCACCTAATATTTTTCTAACCACGTGGGTGATTTTCCCCCCCTACCAGCGACCCCCTGTTCTCGGCCCAGCGCCTGCCCCCGCACGGCTACCCGCTGGAGCACCCCTTCAACAAGGACGGGTACCGCTACATCCTGGCCGAGCCGGACCCCCACGCCCCCGACCCCGAGAAGCTGGAGCTGGACTGCTGGGCGGGGAAGCCCATCCCCGGTGACCTGTACCGGGCCTGTCTGTACGAGAGGGTGCTGCTGGCGCTGCACGACAGAGGTACGGAGGCCAGGCAGGTTTGGTGTTGAACGGGTTTCCTCGTCTGTCGGGAAATATCGTTTTGGCCCACGAACCTCGACCTGAACAACCCTCATCCTATTGTCAAGTCAAGTTTATTGTCACTTCACAGTTTACACAAGTATAAAGCAGTGATGTGAAAATCTTATGTGCAATACCCGACGACAGACAGCAGTTATAAAATAAGATAAAAAATAGATAGAATTGAATAGAATAGAATAAATAAATTGGGCCAACATAACCGAATTGGACCAACATAACCGTACAATACTAAACCCAACCGTACCTACATTATCATTCTCAGCCACAACATATAATACTGTATCTTTGTTCATTCGTATTATTATTTTTTGTTTTTTATTAGTTTATTATATTTATTGTGTGTGTGTGTGGTTGGTGGCTGGTTCAAGCAGCCTCACCTGGCCGGAGTCAGACTGATTTACTCTATGGCTGGGGAGGCTGCACACCTGTGGGTCGTTGTTAATCAAGGCCCACATGGAGAGAGAGAGAGAGAGAGAGAGATTCACAATGATTCAAAACTCTTGCAATAAACCGGATTCCTCATCACCCTGTGTCCTTGTCTTCGAGAGGAGCCATCAAGTAGCCATTTTAATAGCTGGTGACGGCATTGTCTGCTACATTTATTTATTCATATTTAATATTAGATTTCATGTATTGACTCCTTCAGTTGAAGATCTCTTATTATCATCTTTGTTTTTTATGTATCGGTCCAGCTCCTCAGCTGAAGATCTCCGACGACCGGCTGACGGTGACCGGGGAGAAGGGCTACTCCATGGTGCGGGCGTCCCACGGCGTGCGGAAAGGCTCCTGGTATTTTGAGGTGTCGGTGGACGAGATGCCCCCGGACACAGCCGCCCGTCTGGGCTGGTCGCAGCCGCTCGGTCAGTACCCCCTGCTAAGGGCTGGACCGTATTGGGCCAACTTCTATTTCACAATCAGGCTTGTGTGTGTCTATAGCGGTGTATACCTGCCCAGGAGACAGTATGAGTCCTGTGTGTCTAGTGGTGTATACCTGCCCAGGAGATGGTATGAGTCCTGTGTGTCTAGTGGTGTAGACCTGCCCAGGAGACGGTATGAGTCCTGTGTGTCTAGTGGTGTAGACCTGCCCAGGAGACGGTATGAGTCCTGTGTGTCTAGTGGTGTAGACCTGCCCAGGAGACGGTATGAGTCCTGTGTGTCTAGTGGTGTAGACCTGCCCAAGAGACGATCTGAGTCCTGTGTGTCTAGTGGTGTAGACCTGCCCAGGAGACGGTATGAGTCCTGTGTGTCTAGTGGTGTAGACCTGCCCAGGAGACGGTCTGAGTCCTGTGTGTCTAGTGGTGTAGACCTGCCCAGGAGAAGGTATGAGTCCTGTGTGTCTAGTGGTGTAGACCTGCCCAGGAGACGGTATGAGTCCTGTGTGTCTAGCGGTGTAGACCTGCCCAGGAGACGGTATGAGTCCTGTGTGTCTAGTGGTGTAGACCTGCCCAGGAGACGGTATGAGTCCTGTGTGTCTAGTGGTGTAGACCTGCCCAGGAGACGGTATGAGTCCTGTGTGTCTAGTGGTGTAGACCTGCCCAGGAGACGATATGAGTCCTGTTTGTCTAGTGGTGTAGACCTGCCCCAGGAGACGGGATGAGTCCTGTGTGTCTATAGACCTGCCCAGGAGACGGTCTGAGTCCTGTGTCTAGTGGTGTAGACCTGCCCCAGGAGACGGGATGAGTCCCAGTGTGTCTAGCGGCGTACACCTGCCCCAGGAGACGGTATGAGTCCTGTGTGTCTAGTGGTGTAGACCTGCCCAGGAGATGGTATGAGTCCTGTGTGTCTAGTGGTGTAGACCTGCCCAGGAGACGGTATGAGTCCTGTGTGTCTAGTGGTGTAGACCTGCCCAGGAGACGGTATGAGTCCTGTGTGTCTATAGACCTGCCCAGGAGACGGTATGAGTCCTGTGTGTCTAGTGGTGTAGACCTGCCCAAGAGACGGTCTGAGTCCTGTGTGTCTAGTGGTGTAGACCTGCCCAGGAGACGGTATGAGTCCTGTGTGTCTAGTGGTGTAGACCTGCCCAGGAGACGGTCTGAGTCCTGTGTGTCTAGTGGTGTAGACCTGCCCAGGAGACGGTATGAGTCCTGTGTGTCTAGTGGTGTAGACCTGCCCAGGAGACGGTATGAGTCCTGTGTGTCTAGCGGTGTAGACCTGCCCAGGAGACGGTATGAGTCCTGTGTGTCTAGTGGTGTAGACCTGCCCAGGAGACGGTATGAGTCCTGTGTGTCTAGTGGTGTAGACCTGCCCAGGAGACGGTATGAGTCCTGTGTGTCTAATGGTGTAGACCTGCCCAGGAGACGATATGAGTCCTGTTTGTCTAGTGGTGTAGACCTGCCCCAGGAGACGGGATGAGTCCTGTGTGTCTATAGACCTGCCCAGGAGACGGTCTGAGTCCTGTGTGTCTAGTGGTGTAGACCTGCCCCAGGAGACGGGATGAGTCCTGTGTGTCTAGTGGTGTAGACCTGCCCAGGAGACGGTATGAGTCCCAGTGTGTCTAGCGGCGTACACCTGCCCCAGGAGACGGTATGAGTCCTGTGTGTCTAGTGGTGTAGACCTGCCCAGGAGACGGTATGAGTCCTGTGTGTCTAGCGGTGTAGACCTGCCCAGGAGACGGTATGAGTCCTGTGTGTCTAGTGGTGTAGACCTGCCCAGGAGACGGTATGAGTCCTGTGTGTCTAGTGGTGTAGACCTGCCCAGGAGACGGTATGAGTCCTGTGTGTCTAGTGGTGTAGACCTGCCCAGGAGACGGTATGAGTCCTGTGTGTCTAGTGGTGTAGACCTGCCCAGGAGACGGTATGAGTCCTGTGTGTCTATAGACCTGCCCAGGAGACGGTATGAGTCCTGTGTGTCTAGTGGTATAGACCTGCCCAGGAGACTGTATGAGTCCTGTGTGTCTATAGACCTGCCCAGGAGACGGTCTGAGTCCTGTGTGTCTAGTGGTGTAGACCTGCCCAGGAGACGGTCTGAGTCCTGTGTGTCTAGTGGTGTAGACCTGCCCAGGAGACGGTATGAGTCCTGTGTGTCTAGTGGTGTAGACCTGCCCAGGAGACGGTCTGAGTCCTGTGTGTCTAGTGGTGTAGACCTGCCCAGGAGACGGTATGAGTCCTGTGTGTCTAGTGGTGTAGACCTGCCCAGGAGACGGTATGAGTCCCAGTGTGTCTAGCGGCGTACACCTGCCCCAGGAGACGGTATGAGTCCTGTGTGTCTAGTGGTGTAGACCTGCCCAGGAGACGGTATGAGTCCTGTGTGTCTAGCGGTGTAGACCTGCCCAGGAGACGGTATGAGTCCTGTGTGTCTAGTGGTGTAGACCTGCCCAGGAGACGGTATGAGTCCTGTGTGTCTAGTGGTGTAGACCTGCCCAGGAGACGGTATGAGTCCTGTGTGTCTAGTGGTGTAGACCTGCCCAGGAGACGATATGAGTCCTGTGTGTCTAGTGGTGTAGACCTGCCCCAGGAGACGGGATGAGTCCTGTGTGTCTATAGACCTGCCCAGGAGACGGTCTGAGCCCTGTGTGTCTAGTGGTGTAGACCTGCCCCAGGAGACGGGATGAGTCCTGTGTGTCTAGTGGTGTAGACCTGCCCAGGAGACGGTATGAGTCCCAGTGTGTCTAGCGGCGTACACCTGCCCCAGGAGACGGTATGAGTCCTGTGTGTCTAGTGGTGTAGACCTGCCCAGGAGACGGTATGAGTCCTGTGTGTCTAGCGGTGTAGACCTGCCCAGGAGACGGTATGAGTCCTGTGTGTCTAGTGGTGTAGACCTGCCCAGGAGACGGTATGAGTCCTGTGTGTCTAGTGGTGTAGACCTGCCCAGGAGACGGTATGAGTCCTGTGTGTCTAGTGGTGTAGACCTGCCCAGGAGACGGTATGAGTCCTGTGTGTCTAGTGGTGTAGACCTGCCCAGGAGACGGTATGAGTCCTGTGTGTCTATAGACCTGCCCAGGAGACGGTATGAGTCCTGTGTGTCTAGTGGTGTAGACCTGCCCAGGAGACGGTATGAGTCCTGTGTGTCTAGTGGTGTAGACCTGCCCAGGAGACGGTATGAGTCCTGTGTGTCTATAGACCTGCCCAGGAGACGGTCTGAGTCCTGTGTGTCTAGTGGTGTAGACCTGCCCAGGAGACGGTCTGAGTCCTGTGTGTCTAGTGGTGTAGACCTGCCCAGGAGACGGTATGAGTCCTGTGTGTCTAGTGGTGTAGACCTGCCCAGGAGACGGTCTGAGTCCTGTGTGTCTAGTGGTGTAGACCTGCCCAGGAGACGGTATGAGTCCTGTGTGTCTAGTGGTGTAGACCTGCCCAGGAGACGGTATGAGTCCCAGTGTGTCTAGCGGCGTACACCTGCCCAGGAGACGGTATGAGTCCTGTGTGTCTAGTGGTGTAGACCTGCCCAGGAGACGGTATGAGTCCTGTGTGTCTAGCGGTGTAGACCTGCCCAGGAGACGGTATGAGTCCTGTGTGTCTAGTGGTGTAGACCTGCCCAGGAGACGGTATGAGTCCTGTGTGTCTAGTGGTGTAGACCTGCCCAGGAGACGGTATGAGTCCTGTGTGTCTAGTGGTGTAGACCTGCCCAGGAGACGGTATGAGTCCTGTGTGTCTAGTGGTGTAGACCTGCCCAGGAGACGGTATGAGTCCTGTGTGTCTATAGACCTGCCCAGGAGACGGTCTGAGTCCCTGTGTGTCTAGTGGTGTAGACCTGCCCAGGAGACGGGATGAGTCCTGTGTGTCTAGTGGTGTAGACCTGCCCAGGAGACGGTATGAGTCCCAGTGTGTCTAGCGGCGTACACCTGCCCCAGGAGACGGTATGAGTCCTGTGTGTCTAGTGGTGTAGACCTGCCCAGGAGACGGTATGAGTCCTGTGTGTCTAGCGGTGTAGACCTGCCCAGGAGACGGTATGAGTCCTGTGTGTCTAGTGGTGTAGACCTGCCCAGGAGACGGTATGAGTCCTGTGTGTCTAGTGGTGTAGACCTGCCCAGGAGACGGTATGAGTCCTGTGTGTCTAGTGGTGTAGACCTGCCCAGGAGACGATATGAGTCCTGTTTGTCTAGTGGTGTAGACCTGCCCCAGGAGACGGGATGAGTCCTGTGTGTCTATAGACCTGCCCAGGAGACGGTCTGAGCCCTGTGTGTCTAGTGGTGTAGACCTGCCCCAGGAGACGGGATGAGTCCTGTGTGTCTAGTGGTGTAGACCTGCCCAGGAGACGGTATGAGTCCCAGTGTGTCTAGCGGCGTACACCTGCCCCAGGAGACGGTATGAGTCCTGTGTGTCTAGCGGTGTAGACCTGCCCAGGAGACGGTATGAGTCCTGTGTGTCTAGTGGTGTAGACCTGCCCAGGAGACGGTATGAGTCCTGTGTGTCTAGTGGTGTAGACCTGCCCAGGAGACGGTATGAGTCCTGTGTGTCTAGTGGTGTAGACCTGCCCAGGAGACGGTATGAGTCCTGTGTGTCTAGTGGTGTAGACCTGCCCAGGAGACGGTATGAGTCCTGTGTGTCTAGGGTAGACCTGCCCAGGAGACGGTATGAGTCCTGTGTGTCTAGTGGTGTAGACCTGCCCAGGAGACGGTATGAGTCCTGTGTGTCTAGTGGTGTAGACCTGCCCAGGAGACGGTATGAGTCCTGTGTGTCTATAGACCTGCCCAGGAGACGGTCTGAGTCCTGTGTGTCTAGTGGTGTAGACCTGCCCAGGAGACGGTATGAGTCCTGTGTGTCTAGTGGTGTAGACCTGCCCAGGAGACGGTATGAGTCCCAGTGTGTCTAGCGGCGTACACCTGCCCCAGGAGACGGTATGAGTCCTGTGTGTCTAGTGGTGTAGACCTGCCCAGGAGACGGTATGAGTCCTGTGTGTCTAGCGGTGTAGACCTGCCCAGGAGACGGTATGAGTCCTGTGTGTCTAGTGGTGTAGACCTGCCCAGGAGACGGTATGAGTCCTGTGTGTCTAGTGGTGTAGACCTGCCCAGGAGACGGTATGAGTCCTGTGTGTCTAGTGGTGTAGACCTGCCCAGGAGACGGTATGAGTCCTGTGTGTCTAGTGGTGTAGACCTGCCCAGGAGACGGTATGAGTCCTGTTTGTCTAGTGGTGTAGACCTGCCCCAGGAGACGGGATGAGTCCTGTGTGTCTATAGACCTGCCCAGGAGACGGTCTGAGCCCTGTGTGTCTATAACCTGCCCAGGAGACGGTCTGAGTCCTGTGTGTCTAGTGGTGTAGACCTGCCCAGGAGGCGGTCTGAGTCCTGTGTGTCTAGTGGTGTAGACCTGCCCAGGAGACGGTATGAGTCCTGTGTGTCTAGTGGTGTAGACCTGCCCAGGAGACGGTATGAGTCCTGTGTGTCTAGTGGTGTAGACCTGCCCAGGAGACGGTATGAGTCCCAGTGTGTCTAGCGGTGTACACCTGCCCCAGGAGACGGGATGAGTCCTGTGTGTCTAGTGGTGTAGACCTGCCCAGGAGACAGTATGAGTCCCAGTGTGTCTAGCGGTGTACACCTGCCCCAGGAGACGGTATGAGTCCTGTGTGTCTAGTGGTGTAGACCTGCCCAGGAGACGGTATGAGTCCTGTGTGTCTAGCGGTGTAGACCTGCCCAGGAGACGGTATGAGTCCTGTGTCTAGTGGTGTAGACCTGCCCAGGAGACGGTATGAGTCTGTGTGTCTAGTGGTGTAGACCTGCCCAGGAGACGGTATGAGTCTGTGTGTCTAGTGGTGTAGACCTGCCCAGGAGACGGTACGAGTCTGTGTGTCTAGTGGTGTAGACCTGCCCAGGAGACGGTATGAGTCCAGTGTGTCTAGCGGCGTACACCTGCCCCAGGAGACGGTATGAATCCCAGTGTGTCTAGTGGTGTAGACCTGCCCCAGGAGACGGTATGAGTCCTGTGTGTCTAGTGGTGTATACCTGCCCCAGGAGACGGTATTAGTCCAGTGTGTCTAGCGGCGTACACCTGCCCCAGGAGACGGTATGAGTCCCTGTGTGTCTAGCGGTGTATACCTGCCCAGGAGACGGTATGAGTCCAGTGTGTCTAGCGGCGTACACCTGCCCCAGGAGACGGTCTGAGTCCTGTGTGTCTAGTGGTGTAGACCTGCCCAGGAGACGGTATGAGTCCTGTGTGTCTAGTGGTGTAGACCTGCCCAGGAGACGGTATGAGTCCCAGTGTGTCTAGCGGCGTACACCTGCCCCAGGAGACGGTATGAGTCCTGTGTGTCTAGTGGTGTAGACCTGCCCAGGAGACGGTATGAGTCCTGTGTGTCTAGCGGTGTAGACCTGCCCAGGAGACGGTATGAGTCCTGTGTGTCTAGTGGTGTAGACCTGCCCAGGAGACGGTATGAGTCCTGTGTGTCTAGTGGTGTAGACCTGCCCAGGAGACGGTATGAGTCCTGTGTGTCTAGTGGTGTAGACCTGCCCAGGAGACGGTATGAGTCCTGTGTGTCTAGTGGTGTAGACCTGCCCAGGAGACGATATGAGTCCTGTTTGTCTAGTGGTGTAGACCTGCCCCAGGAGACGGGATGAGTCCTGTGTGTCTATAGACCTGCCCAGGAGACGGTCTGAGTCCTGTGTGTCTAGTGGTGTAGACCTGCCCCAGGAGACGGGATGAGTCCTGTGTGTCTAGTGGTGTAGACCTGCCCAGGAGACGGTATGAGTCCCAGTGTGTCTAGCGGCGTACACCTGCCCCAGGAGACGGTATGAGTCCTGTGTGTCTAGTGGTGTAGACCTGCCCAGGAGACGGTATGAGTCCTGTGTGTCTAGTGGTGTAGACCTGCCCAGGAGACGGTATGAGTCCTGTGTGTCTAGTGGTGTAGAGGTGTAGACCTGCCCAGGAGACGGTATGAGTCCTGTGTGTCTAGTGGTGTAGACCTGCCCAGGAGACGGTATGAGTCCTGTGTGTCTAGTGGTGTAGACCTGCCCAGGAGACGGTATGAGTCCTGTGTGTCTATAGACCTGCCCAGGAGACGGTATGAGTCCTGTGTGTCTAGTGGTATAGACCTGCCCAGGAGACTGTATGAGTCCTGTGTGTCTATAGACCTGCCCAGGAGACGGTCTGAGTCCTGTGTGTCTAGTGGTGTAGACCTGCCCAGGAGACGGTCTGAGTCCTGTGTGTCTAGTGGTGTAGACCTGCCCAGGAGACGGTATGAGTCCTGTGTGTCTAGTGGTGTAGACCTGCCCAGGAGACGGTCTGAGTCCTGTGTGTCTAGTGGTGTAGACCTGCCCAGGAGACGGTATGAGTCCTGTGTGTCTAGTGGTGTAGACCTGCCCAGGAGACGGTATGAGTCCCAGTGTGTCTAGCGGCGTACACCTGCCCCAGGAGACGGTATGAGTCCTGTGTGTCTAGTGGTGTAGACCTGCCCAGGAGACGGTATGAGTCCTGTGTGTCTAGCGGTGTAGACCTGCCCAGGAGACGGTATGAGTCCTGTGTGTCTAGTGGTGTAGACCTGCCCAGGAGACGGTATGAGTCCTGTGTGTCTAGTGGTGTAGACCTGCCCAGGAGACGGTATGAGTCCTGTGTGTCTAGTGGTGTAGACCTGCCCAGGAGACGATATGAGTCCTGTTTGTCTAGTGGTGTAGACCTGCCCCAGGAGACGGGATGAGTCCTGTGTGTCTATAGACCTGCCCAGGAGACGGTCTGAGTCCTGTGTGTCTAGTGGTGTAGACCTGCCCCAGGAGACGGGATGAGTCCTGTGTGTCTAGTGGTGTAGACCTGCCCAGGAGACGGTATGAGTCCCAGTGTGTCTAGCGGCGTACACCTGCCCCAGGAGACGGTATGAGTCCTGTGTGTCTAGTGGTGTAGACCTGCCCAGGAGACGGTATGAGTCCTGTGTGTCTAGCGGTGTAGACCTGCCCAGGAGACGGTATGAGTCCTGTGTGTCTAGTGGTGTAGACCTGCCCAGGAGACGGTATGAGTCCTGTGTGTCTAGTGGTGTAGACCTGCCCAGGAGACGGTATGAGTCCTGTGTGTCTAGTGGTGTAGACCTGCCCAGGAGACGGTATGAGTCCTGTGTGTCTAGTGGTGTAGACCTGCCCAGGAGACGGTATGAGTCCTGTGTGTCTATAGACCTGCCCAGGAGACGGTATGAGTCCTGTGTGTCTAGTGGTGTAGACCTGCCCAGGAGACGGTATGAGTCCTGTGTGTCTAGTGGTGTAGACCTGCCCAGGAGACGGTATGAGTCCTGTGTGTCTATAGACCTGCCCAGGAGACGGTCTGAGTCCTGTGTGTCTAGTGGTGTAGACCTGCCCAGGAGACGGTATGAGTCCTGTGTGTCTAGTGGTGTAGACCTGCCCAGGAGACGGTATGAGTCCTGTGTGTCTAGTGGTGTAGACCTGCCCAGGAGACGGTATGAGTCCCAGTGTGTCTAGCGGCGTACACCTGCCCCAGGAGACGGGATGAGTCCTGTGTGTCTAGTGGTGTAGACCTGCCCAGGAGACAGTATGAGTCCCAGTGTGTCTAGCGGTGTACACCTGCCCCAGGAGACGGTATGAGTCCTGTGTGTCTAGTGGTGTAGACCTGCCCAGGAGACGGTATGAGTCCTGTGTGTCTAGCGGTGTAGACCTGCCCAGGAGACGGTATGAGTCCTGTGTCTAGTGGTGTAGACCTGCCCAGGAGACGGTATGAGTCTGTGTGTCTAGTGGTGTAGACCTGCCCAGGAGACGGTATGAGTCTGTGTGTCTAGTGGTGTAGACCTGCCCAGGAGACGGTATGAGTCTGTGTGTCTAGTGGTGTAGACCTGCCCAGGAGACGGTATGAGTCCAGTGTGTCTAGCGGCGTACACCTGCCCCAGGAGACGGTATGAATCCCAGTGTGTCTAGTGGTGTAGACCTGCCCAGGAGACGGTATGAGTCCTGTGTGTCTAGTGGTGTATACCTGCCCCAGGAGACGGTATTAGTCCAGTGTGTCTAGCGGCGTACACCTGCCCCAGGAGACTGTATGAGTCCCTGTGTGTCTAGCGGTGTATACCTGCCCAGGAGACGGTATGAGTCCAGTGTGTCTAGCGGCGTACACCTGCCCCAGGAGACGGTCTGAGTCCTGTGTGTCTAGTGGTGTAGACCTGCCCAGGAGACGGTATGAGTCCTGTGTGTCTAGTGGTGTAGACCTGCCCAGGAGACGGTATGAGTCCTGTGTGTCTAGTGGTGTAGACCTGCCCAGGAGACGGTATGAGTCCTGTGTGTCTAGTGGTGTAGACCTGCCCAGGAGACGGTATGAGTCCTGTGTGTCTAGTGGTGTAGACCTGCCCAGGAGACGGTATGAGTCCTGTGTGTCTAGTGGTGTAGACCTGCCCCAGGAGACGGTATGAGTCCTGTGTGTCTAGGTGAGACCTGCCCAGGAGACGGTATGAGTCCTGTGTGTCTAGTGGTGTAGACCTGCCCCAGGAGACGGGATGAGTCCTGTGTGTCTAGTGGTGTAGACCTGCCCAGGAGACGGTATGAGTCCAGTGTGTCTAGCGGCGTACACCTGCCCCAGGAGACGGTATGAGTCCTGTGTGTCTAGTGGTGTAGACCTGCCCAGGAGACGGTATGAGTCCTGTGTGTCTAGCGGTGTAGACCTGCCCAGGAGACGGTATGAGTCCTGTGTGTCTAGTGGTGTAGACCTGCCCAGGAGACGGTATGAGTCCTGTGTGTCTAGTGGTGTAGACCTGCCCAGGAGACGGTATGAGTCCTGTGTGTCTAGTGGTGTAGACCTGCCCAGGAGACGGTATGAGTCCTGTGTGTCTAGTGGTGTAGACCTGCCCAGGAGACGGTATGAGTCCTGTGTGTCTAGTGGTGTAGACCTGCCCAGGAGACGGTATGAGTCCTGTGTGTCTAGTGGTGTAGACCTGCCCAGGAGACGGTATGAGTCCTGTGTGTCTAGTGGTGTAGACCTGCCCAGGAGACGGTATGAGTCCTGTGTGTCTATAGACCTGCCCAGGAGACGGTCTGAGTCCTGTGTCTAGTGGTGTAGACCTGCCCAGGAGACGGTATGAGTCCTGTGTGTCTAGTGGTGTAGACCTGCCCAGGAGACGGTATGAGTCCTGTGTGTCTAGTGGTGTAGACCTGCCCAGGAGACGGTATGAGTCCCGTGTGTCTAGCGGTGTAGACCTGCCCAGGAGACGGTATGAGTCCTGTGTGTCTAGTGGTGTAGACCTGCCCAGGAGACGGTATGAGTCCTGTGTGTCTAGTGGTGTAGACCTGCCCAGGAGACGGTATGAGTCCTGTGTGTCTAGTGGTGTAGACCTGCCCAGGAGACGGTATGAGTCCTGTGTGTCTAGGTGTAGACCTGCCCAGGAGACGGTATGAGTCCTGTGTGTCTAGTGGTGTAGACCTGCCCAGGAGACGGTATGAGTCCTGTGTGTCTAGTGGTGTAGACCTGCCCAGGAGACGGTATGAGTCCTGTGTGTCTAGTGGTGTAGACCTGCCCAGGAGACGGTATGAGTCCTGTGTGTCTAGTGGTGTAGACCTGCCCAGGAGACGGTATGAGTCCTGTGTGTCTAGTGGTGTAGACCTGCCCAGGAGACGGTATGAGTCCTGTGTGCCTAGGTAGACCTGCCCAGGAGACGGTATGAGTCCTGTGTGTCTAGTGGTGTAGACCTGCCCAGGAGACGGTATGAGTCCTGTGTGTCTAGTGGTGTAGACCTGCCCAGGAGACGGTATGAGTCCTGTGTGTCTAGTGGTGTAGACCTGCCCAGGAGACGATATGAGTCCTGTGTGTCTAGTGGTGTAGACCTGCCCAGGAGACGGTATGAGTCCTGTGTGTCTATAGACCTGCCCAGGAGACGGTCTGAGTCCTGTGTGTCTAGTGGTGTAGACCTGCCCCAGGAGACGGTATGAGTCCTGTGTGTCTAGTGGTGTAGACCTGCCCAGGAGACTGTATGAGTCCCAGTGTGTCTAGCGGCGTACACCTGCCCCAGGAGACGGTATGAGTCCTGTGTGTCTAGTGGTGTAGACCTGCCCAGGAGACGGTATGAGTCCTGTGTGTCTAGCGGTGTAGACCTGCCCAGGAGACGGTATGAGTCCTGTGTGTCTAGTGGTGTAGACCTGCCCAGGAGACGGTATGAGTCCTGTGTGTCTAGTGGTGTAGACCTGCCCAGGAGACGGTATGAGTCCTGTGTGTCTAGTGGTGTAGACCTGCCCAGGAGACGGTATGAGTCCTGTGTGTCTAGTGGTGTAGACCTGCCCAGGAGACGGTATGAGTCCTGTGTGTCTATAGACCTGCCCAGGAGACGGTATGAGTCCTGTGTGTCTAGTGGTGTAGACCTGCCCAGGAGACGGTATGAGTCCTGTGTGTCTAGTGGTGTAGACCTGCCCAGGAGACGGTATGAGTCCTGTGTGTCTAGTGGTGTAGACCTGCCCAGGAGACGGTATGAGTCCTGTGTGTCTAGTGGTGTAGACCTGCCCAGGAGACGGTATGAGTCCTGTGTGTCTATAGACCTGCCCAGGAGACGGTCTGAGTCCTGTGTGTCTAGTGGTGTAGACCTGCCCAGGAGACGGTATGAGTCCTGTGTGTCTAGTGGTGTAGACCTGCCCAGGAGACGGTATGAGTCCTGTGTGTCTAGTGGTGTAGACCTGCCCAGGAGACGGTATGAGTCCTGTGTGTCTAGTGGTGTAGACCTGCCCAGGAGACGGTATGAGTCCTGTGTGTCTAGTGGTGTAGACCTGCCCAGGAGACGGTATTAGTCCAGTGTGTCTAGCGGCGTACACCTGCCCCAGGAGACGGTATGAATCCCAGTGTGTCTAGTGGTGTAGACCTGCCCAGGAGACGGGATGAGTCCTGTGTGTCTAGTGGTGTAGACCTGCCCCAGGAGACGGTATTAGTCCAGTGTGTCTAGCGGCGTACACCTGCCCCAGGAGACGGTATGAGTCCTGTGTGTCTAGTGGTGTATACCTGCCCCAGGAGACGGTATGAGTCCCTGTGTGTCTAGCGGCGTACTGACCAGTAGACTGCAGCAACACTGTCGTTATATATAATATTTCTACAACATTAAACATTAAATCCTGCTAAGGCTACAGGAAAAAGCAGTATTAAAAAAAAAAACCAGCATGGCCAGGGAAGCTTCAGTGTGGGTGTCCCACACATGGACGGTATATAATCCAGGTTATATAATACTGACTTTTCGATCTGTGTACATTGGGTGGAAACCATCGGGGGGGGGGGGGGGGGGAAAACGTTGTCGTTGAGATTTGAGATCTGTGTATTCTATTAGATTTAGTTTTTTCTCTTGCATGCCTCACCCGTATGTCATCAGGCACTGACGTGGCCTATTGTTGTTCTCCGCTTGAACGTGTCGCATTGTGCTGAATCATTTAATGATCAGTGGTTCCCAAATGTGTGTGTGCATACCCCCTAGGGGTACTTTGAAAGGACCCCAGGGGGTACAGCAAAAAATGTCAATATTAGGTGTATCTGAATACTAACGTGGTACTCTGGTTCTGGAAAGCATTCCAATGAATGACAGAAGTCAAAAGCAAAGCCCTGTGTTGTTTTTCACTAAAACCTAAAGTGTTTTCAACACCCATTAAATGTCCATGATTACCGAATAATATGCATTTACGTTATAAATACACATTTTTATTCCTACCAAAAATAGATCTGTGCTGGTGAACGGGGATACTTTTATGTTATTGTAACATATAGAAAATGTAATGCATTTAATGTAATTACATGAATTGTAAATAATCACCCTTTTTGCGTTTCACTATTCCCTATTCCCTATTCCCAGGCAACCTGCAGGCTCCGCTGGGCTACGACAAGTTCAGCTACTCCTGGCGCAGTAAGAAGGGCACGCGCTTCCACCAGTCCATGGGCAAGCACTACTCCTCGGGCTACGCCCAGGGAGACACCTTGGGCTTCTTCATCGAGCTGCCCGACGGCACTCAGACCGCCAAGGCCCTGCCTGACACCTACAAGGACAAGGTGAGCCCCTCGGGGACGGGAGGACCACTCCGGGCCGGCTGCCCAGGCTGGGTGAAGGCCCTCTCCAATGACCCCACTGTCACGGCAGCGCTATTGAGATTGTTTTACGTTGGTTTGAGAAGAGAAAATATCCGTGGCCTTGTTTTGAGTTGTGGGTGGATGGATGGATTGTTTTTTAGTTCTTTAAGACGTTTTAAATATTTGGAAGAAATCAGATGGTTGCACCAAAAACGTTGACACGGTGGCGATTTTAGTGTAACCCTAAGGCTTACATTGGGTAAGGATGGTGGTCTCAACTTCCGTCTGGTACCCATGGAGTTGGGCCAATCAATACTACTAGAACCAAGCTGGTAATGGTGACGATGGTACCAGAAGGACCGATCAATACTACTAGAACCAAGCTGGTAATGGTGACGATGGTACTAGAAGGACCGATCAATACTACTAGAACCAAGCTGGTAATGGTGACGATGGTACTAGAAGGACCGATCAATACTACTAGAACCAAGCTGGTAATGGTGACGATGGTACCAGAAGGGCCGATCAATACTACTAGAACCAAGCTGGTAATGGTGACGATGGTACCAGAAGGACCGATCAATACTACTAGAACCAAGCTGGTAATGGTGACGATGGTACTAGAAGGACCGATCAATACTACTAGAACCAAGCTGGTAATGGTGACGATGGTACCAGAAGGGCCGATCAATACTACTAGAACCAAGCTAGTAATGGAAGGTTGGTACTGAGGGTACTAAAACCAAGCTAGTCATACCAGTACAAGTACCTGTCAAAATATTTATAGGATGGTACTAATCTGTCAAATTTCAACTATACGCACTTAATAGCTTGGTATTTCAACTTTACTTACTATAAATAGCTTGGTATTTCAACTATACTTACTATTAAGTAGAATTTGAATAACAAACTATTTATAGTAAGTATTGTTGAAATACCAAGCTATTTATACTAAGTATAGTTGGAATACCAAGCTATTAATAGTGCTTATGGTGTACATACCAAGCTGTTAATAGTGCATTTAATAGCTGGTTTCTACCCACAGGCCTACGAAACTGATAGCATCACTGGTACGGTCATAAGATCATGAGATAAAAGAAAAAACAAACTGTACTATTGATAGAAGTGTGTGTGTGTGTGTGTGTGTGTGTGTGTGTGTGTGTGTGTGTGTGTGTGTGTGTGTGTGTGTGTGTGTGTGTGTGGTGTGTGTGTGTGTGTGTGTGTGTGTGTGTGTGTGTGTGTGTGTGTGTGTGTGTGTGTGTGTGTGTGTGTGTGTGTGTGTGTGTGTGTGTGTGTGTGTGTGTGTGTGTGTGTGTGTGTGTGTGTGTGTGTGTCCTGCTTCAATAATAGCATACCCCTGATCACTACGTTAAATGATCACTTACCTGTATGTACATATACCTATTATGCTCATCACATTAGACTGTCTTTTTAACCTGTAAATTTAAACTGTAAATTATACTATATTACTATGCACTTTACTGCAACATTTGCACTCTGGTTAGATGCCAAATTATTTGTACTGTACTTGTGCTGTGCAATGACAATACATTTGAATCTAATCTAATCTAAAGATTGTCACCCATATTACACAGTGCCATACTGCCACTTCTTCACTGGACTAACTGGTTCTGTGTTTATGATGATGTTGTTACCACTCACGTCACTTAAAAATGCCTTTTGCACCAGCCGCAATATGTACGTACTTGACACTACTTATTGTTCTTTATTGTTATTATTGCTATTAACAATTTTTCTTTTTAAACTATTTTATTTATTTTTTAACTTATTGCGAAGTTTGACTTCTAAGGGTGTAAGCATTTCATTTTATTCCATTGTTGTGACACATGGAAAAATAAAAGAATCTTGAATCAATAGTGTACATACCAAGCTGCAGAGCTATTCATTCAAAAAAGCTATTAATAGTTAGTCTAGGTGTGTGTGTGTGTGTGTGTGTGTGTGTGTGTGTGTGTGTGTGTGTGTGTGTGTGTGTGTGTGTGTGTGTGTGTGTGTGTGTGTGTGTGTGTGTGTGTGTGTGTGTGTGTGTGTGTGTGTGTGTGTGTGTGTGTGTGTGTGTGTGTGTGTGTGTGTGTGTGTGTGTGTGTGTGTGTGTGTGTGTGTGTGTGTGTGTGTGTGTTAAAATACCAAGCTACTCTCACTAGTAGCACTGATTCTCATCATCTTCCCCCCTCGCCAGGCGCTGATCAAGTTCAAGAGCTACCTGTACTTCGAGGAGAAGGACTACGTGGACAAGGCCGAGAAGAGCCTCAAAACCATCACCCCCAGCCGGGTCAGCCACCCACACAGGCCCCGCCCCTGACCGCGTTGTCATCCCTACCCCAACACACCCCCACCCCCACCTCTCCATCACCCAGTTTATCCTCAACCTGACCCCCGGTTGTGTCTCTGTGCTGTTGTGTGTGACGGGTGTTTTGACGATACTTCCTTCTCTTCGTCAGATGGTGTTCTACAAGAATGGGGTGAGCCAGGGAGTGGCGTACGAGAACCTGTTCGAAGGCCTCTATTTCCCCGCCATCTCACTCTACAAGAGCTGCACGGTGTGTGTTGGCGTGATCAAGATTCATGATGTACACGCACACAGTAAAATTAGTTTCTCTGCGTTTAACCCATCCTAGTATTAGGAGCAGCCATTTGCTAGTACAATGGAATGCTTCCTTCCGATTCCCTCATGCAGTTGGAATTTCAACAGCAATACTGTACTATGCTATACAAAGCTATACTATACTATACTACTAGGTAGGGCGACGGTTCAACCAGCGACAAAACTGTCGAGGTGTCCTTGAGCAAGACACCCTAGCTGCTCCCGACCTGCCTCCTTGCACGGCTGACTCTGCCCTCGGTGGTTGGTTGTGTTGCGTATGAATGGCTGAATGTGAGGCATGACTTGTAAAGTGCTTGGGATAAAAGTGCTCTATAGAAAGCAGTCCATTTAAGTCTTACTGTGTATATCCTTGCCCCCTTTGGTGTTTCAAATGTTCTTGTTTTGTTTCCAGGTGTCGGTCAATTTCGGGCCCCACTTCAAACACCCTCCTAAAGACCTCAAGTACCAACCGGTGAGCAGATCTTACAAAAACAACCCTCGCCCAACCACCATGTTCACAAGATCTTTTTAGAAACCCATGTGGTCTTTTGAAGGGGGTTAACCAGCCCGTTCCGTCTCTGTGTGTTGTGTCTTCTGCCCCCCCTTTTTTTTTTAAAGATGAGTGACATGGGCTGGGGTGCGGTGATCGAGCACACTCTGGCCGACATGCTGTACCACGTGGAGACGGACGTGGACGGGCGGCGTAGCCCCCCCTGGGAAGGCTGAATGGACGACCTTCCTCCTCCTCCTTCTCTTGCCTCCTCCTCCTCTCCCAGAAGGCTCATACCCAGCAGACCAACACTTCTCAACTCAACTCACAACAAACACCGCGCCAGCAAGTTTGGATGAACCGCGCGTTCGTCGCGCGGTTCACATTTTGCCGCGTTCGACTAAATGCAAAGGTTTTTTTTTTTTTTTAAGAGAAAAGCTTTTGTTTATCTTTTGAATAAAAAAAACAAGTCCTTTGGGTTAGTTTGTGTTTGAGCTCACGTGTCGATGTCGGCGTTTCGTTAAGAAGAAGAAGAAAACTTAATTTTTTTCTTTGTTTTTGTTTTTTTGTTTTTTTTAAGAATTTGGTAAGTTTGTTTTAATTGTCAAACTCCACTGACCTTTCAGAAATATTTTGGTGCTCTTTTTGCTATAAAATGTGTACTTTTACTTTTGTGCGTCATGCTGTTCCGAGACATTCGAGTGTGGTTCGGTGTTGGCGACCGTGGGACCTTCGCCTGTTGTATGGTTTTAGCCAGAGGAGAGCTCACTTCCAATCTATTTCTCCCTAGAAGAATCCAGTCTACTGGTGCTTTTTGATTGTTTTTAGTTACTTGTTTTGTTTTTATTCTGAGTTGAATAAAGTTTCTATATGCAAGTTCTTACTTTCTGTGTTCAAGTGAATTTAACAAACACCCCCCCCCCCCCCCCACACACACAAAACACACACACACACACAAAAATCGTTTGAAAAACAATCTGGATATATATTTATTTTATAGATTCAACTGCTTAAAAAAAACAATTCCCTTCAGTGAAAACATTACTTTACATATTGCATGAATTTTAAACGTTTACATAAACCATACCTTGCCTCAACTTAAAACAAATGAAGGCCGTTTGTTCAAAGCGCTTCTTCCACCGACACCACGAGTCTGTTCATTCTTGTAGTGGGTGTGTCCAACACCGTAACTCCTCCCCCCCCCCTCTCCCCCGCAGTGTCACACCATCACCTATGGTTCTACGAGTCGAGGGGTTTGCGATGGAACGGTCCGAATCGTCTCTCTCTTTTCCATTGTCTTCGTCGTCAAGCAGCTGCTGGCTCCCCCCCCCGACGGTGGTTAGGCCTGCAGTGTTTAGGCGGGAACTCTTTAGAGGGCGGAGGAGACGAGTTTTCGTGCCATCTTGGGAGTGTTGGAGAGGAGGATGGGTGTGCCCTCCTCAACTGACGCTGCTACGTTCAACTGCTGTTAGAACAACAACAAGGACAGTATTCACAACACCGGTCATGCAAAAATGACCAGACACACACACACACACACTGTACACACTGTGTTCTTCATACAAACAACTAGTGTTTGTATGCGATCACTTTGCTTATGTAAAAGTGATGGATAACAGGATCTAAATAACCATAACGTATCACAGAGGGATGTATCCAGTACCCACACCGACCGAATATCAATCAATCAATCAATATCTCAAAGTCCTCCTAATTATAAACTCCAGTCTTGGAAAGACTTGAGTAAAGGGGTTTGGCCTGAATCCTCGCTTTTGTGTAGCCGGTACTTCCTCAACGTCTGAAACATGGCCAAAAGGCCCCGTCCCCGTAGTGCATTGTGGCCACCTGTAGGTGTAGAGTGGGGGGGGGAATAAACTCCGCCCATTCAAAAGGTGTGAAGGAATAGAAGGAATCAGACGGACGGAAATAAACGCAATGGAGATCGCAGTGGAATCTGATGGACCATCATTTTGTGACGCAGAACACACACCTCGAGTACCCTTCCTAGAAGCAATCGGAAGCTGATAACGCATTCTTTGGACCGTGTGTTTGTCGGAACTCGCACGTCCGTCGGGAAACTCGCACCCGGAAGCGGGCGTGCGGGCGCTGTGACGCCCATGTGCCGGGACCCCCTTGTAATCTATAACTCTACGGTAGTTCGTCTCACCTGTCTGCGTAAGCGCTCCCGGATGTTCCGCTTGCTGTGTTGCTCGGGAATGGGGATATTGGACCAGTCCAGGTCCAAGGAGCGAGACCCCTTGGGGCCGAACTGGTTGAGCTCCCTGAAGCACTCCATCTCGATCATCTCCACGGGGATCAAAACGGAAGAAGAACATTTTAACATTGGAACCTTGCCAACTATGGGCAAGGTAGGGTAGCGTTGTGGTGGTCGGGGTGTGAAAGGTCTGGTGCATACAGAGCCATATCGCCACACACCTTAAACTACTCATATTTTTAAGGAAAAATGATTTTGCCTGAATCCATCTCTTCATGATGATCCTGGCCACCTCTGGTTAAAATGGCCTACATCCTTATTGAGAAGATCATGCTGTTCCTATCATGGAAGTATAATGGAGTGTGACTTAGGCAAATAAAGAAAAATAGCTTAAGTCACATTGTCTTGTGACTTAGGCAATTTTATGGGACTACAAGAAGTGCACTGTTTTGCCTAATTAAATTACTCCAGTAGTAATTTAACCTAAGTTCAGGTTTAAAATTGCCTAAGTCACTACAGCATGTTCTTAAATTGGCGTTGGTAAGTAATCGAATGTTAAATAATAATTATAATTGACAACATTATTTGCACGTCAATAGTCCTATATGGTCAGAACCTTTTTGTGTGAAATGATTAATAACTATCATATATTCTATATTTGGTTCAGTTTTTTTTCCGGTTTTTGGAAAAAATGTGACCATTACTTTAAGAAGGTACACGTGCACGTGTCACATTTTACAAATCTGCCAGAGCGATATGCTTTCAGACGAGCTCTCTGCCACCCGTTATGAGCCTGGTCTCTGAGCTGGTTGGTCGGGGGGGGGGGGGCCCTCACCTCGTTCTGCCAGGTGATGGGGACGCTGCCTGTGTTGAACTTGTTGTAGAAGTGGTCGTCGGCCTGGTCCAGACTGACTCCTCTGATGGTGGAGAACTCATCGATGTCCTGCACGTCACTGCAGTACACCTGTTTGGGCTGCAGGGGGGGGGGGGGGGGCGATGTAGGGGAGAAGTGGTAGGATGAGACGGGAGAACTGGGGATGAAGCTACAGGCTTCGTTGTACTGAATGAAATGAATGGACACCGGTCTGGTTTTTAACCTTGATTGACATTTCATGAAAGATCCCGAGATATGGTAGTAACCCTAGCCACATTTAAATTAAAATTCTTCATGTTTTAAAGATTGATATATATATATAGATAGATAGATAGATAGATAGATAGTATAATATATATAGATATATATATAAATCTATATATATATAGATATCTATCTATAGATATATATATATATCTATCTATCTATATATAGATATATATATATATATACAGGTCTGAATATTTACTGCCTGGCATAAATGATCCTGGGCTGACGTCATCAGTTCAACCGTAACCCTAAGTTGTTTAAAAGTTAAATATGCTCGAAGTATTCGAAGTAGTTTAAATTACATCCGGTTTGAATGGAGGCTCCACAAGCCCCGCCTCCAACATCCTGAAGTTGATGGTGTTGAAGAAGGGGTGTGACTGAACATCAGACGCTCCGGACGGTTGGCATCCCAGCCTCAGTTTCAGGTCTTTGGTCAAGAGCTGTGAAAAAAAAACAAAAGACATCATATTCACAACATATTGCCTTTCACTGACCGAAAGAACCACTGTGGAGTGTGTGTGGTTGGTGTCTGGTTAAAGCAGAGGCTGCTTTTTAACCCCAGTCAGACTGATTAGAGTCTGGTTGAAGCAGCCTCACCTGGCCCCAGTCAGACTGATTAGAGTCTGGTTGAAGCAGCCTCACCTGGCCCCAGTCAGACTGATTAGAGTCTGGTTGAAGCAGCCTCACCTGGCCCCAGTCAGACTGATTAGAGTCTGGTTGAAGCAGCCTCACCTGGCCCCAGTCAGACTGATTACAGTCTGGTTGAAGCAGCCTCACCTGGCCCCAGTCAGACTGATTACAGTCTGGTTGAAGCAGCCTCACCTGGCCCCAGTATGAGTGATCAGAGTCTGGAGCTGGTGAGGCTGCACACCTGTGGGTCATTGGTAATCAAGGACCCACAGCTTAGACCAGCTATCACCACACACACACACACACACACACACACACACACACACACACACACACACACACACACACACACACACACACACACACACACACACACACACACACACACACAAGAGGAGCTACCATCTGCAAGGGTGGTTGACTTCTACAAACTTTCCAAAAAAGCTGTTTAATCATCGTGTCCTGTGTCCTTTGTCGTAGGATAGTAAGTAGAGTTTTATCCACAGGCAGTGACCTACTGAACTGCTAGGAGTGCTGCCACTTTCACTTTCATAACATGTCATTAACATTACACTTACATACTTGGACATACTGAACTTTCTGGATTCATCACAGTTCACGTCACTGTATTTATGATGCTGCTGCACTACTGGCACTTTAAATGCTTTTGAAAGATTTTTGTAAAAAAACATATCATTTAAGTCACTTTGCTGCTCTTTTTTTGTTTATTTTATTGTATATATATTTTTTGTTTTTTATTTTATTTAAGTAATGTTCTAAAAAAATCTTGTATCTTGTAGGTAGGGAGAAGCCCTGAAGAAGCCTACTGTAGTGAAGTTGTCTGTTAACAACCTCACTGCACTCCACACAAAATGAACAGATTCTCAATTTTTCTTTTTTTGTCACATTTATCCGGTTTCCACCGGTCTCGTGAAACGATATCCGCCGGAGCCAGGGAATTTTTTTTCGCTGTAAGGGAAGAAAAACAACCCCAGACATCTCTCTCTCTCTGACTCCATTGTGAGCGCTCACCGACTGACACAGGCTCTTGGTGTGGCTGCTGAATGCTTTGGGGTACTCGATTTGCCCGCTCCGAATGCGTCTCTCCAGCTCCTCGGTCTTCAGGTGGTCGCCCCGGTCCCTGAAGGGCGGCCGGCCCGCCGTCATCTCGTACACCAGGCACCCCAGGCCCCACCAGTCGGGGCTCATCCCGTAATACATGTTGTCAATCACCTCCGGAGCTTATCGGGGGGGGGGGGGGAACAAAACGGATAATGTTGGTATGATTATGATGATAACGTTCTGGACTGTTCCGCACTGTATTACATGACATGACATGACATGACATGACATGACATGACAGTCATTTAGCAGACGCTTTTATCCAAAGCGAACTTACAACAAGTGTGTTTCAACAAAGGAAGGTAAGAGAACAACTCGTCACCAGAAGTCAAAAGCATGCAATTCATTTCTAACAAGTCTCCAAGAACTGAACCAGTGCTCAGGTACAGTAAGTTCAGGTTAAAGTACAGTAGGGGAAAAGTACAATAAGTTGGCAAACAATATATAACAATATCGAGAACAATATCTATCTATCTATCTATATTATCGACTTAGATAATCGACTCAGCGCTACACGTATTGATGATGCTGCTGCACTACTGGCACTTTAAAATGCATTTAAATGCTTTTTGCACAATTCAACACATGGACATATCATCCATCAGTCACTTAATTCTTATTTTTATTGTGTACAGTATTTTTTTTATAGTATAGTGTTGAATGGAGACCCTTTAAGTCAGTGCAACAGACCCTGCTTGTGTGCAATGCATGTTCAACTATGTTGATATATATATATATATATATATATATATATATATATATATATATATATATATATAGGGATAGATCGATAGATATTCATACTGCTGGAGTGAATGGAGAGTAAGCGTTATGCACTATGTTGATTATTTTATTATTATTATTATTATTATTATGGCATGTCCCTACCCATGTAACCCATGGTACCCACTCTCCCCCGCACAAGGCTCCCTTCGTCCAGCTTGATAGCCAGTCCCAGGTCTGAGATGCGGATGTGTCCTGCCCGAAAGAACAACAAGAGAGGGACAAACAGCCATGTCGACTGTGATTATGATCACCCTGGGCGGTTGCACAGGGTTATTTCCCCAGTTCCATTCGGTTGGGACGGATGTACAACAACAACAACTTGATTCACACACACACACGCACACACACACACACACACACACACACACACACGCACACACACACACACACACACACAAGCTGCAGTTTATGGAAACACTAGTAGCGACATCGTTCATTCACCGCGCCCAAACACATCCTCAATTGATTTCCTGAATGTTCCTCTGCCCACAAAAGCGTGACAGCGTGGTCACCTCCCAGCTGTACTTCCTCGTAGAGAGAGCTGCTGCTGCCGCCCGAACAATGAGCTCTGTGAGTGTGTGTGTGTGTGTGTGTGTGTGTGTGTGTGTGTGTGTGTGGGTGTGGGTGTGGGTGGGTGTGTGTGGGTGTGTGTGGGTGGGATGACGTCACTCATTGGAGTGCGCTGAGGTGTGGGTCTGGCTGTTCAGGATAGTCGAGTCTTGTGTATGTCGTAATACAAATCAGATTTATATATATTTTTTCTCCACAAATCAAAGTCAGCAAGCCCCCCCGGGGGGGGGGGGGGGGGTAGCTTTGTATGTAAGGTCTTGTGTTTGTACTTAAAAATAAAAAAATAAAAATAAAGGTTCTTGCTGGAGATGAGGATCGGTTTTTCAGAGGCAGTCAGTCGCACCACTTTTACAAGGACGTATGTGTCTTTTGTTGTTTTGTTGGCTCGGACACACACACACACACACACACACACACACACACACACACACACACACACACACACACACACACACGACTCTAATTAAGGGTTTGTTTGCTCCTTCTTATGCAGCGGTTGTTCAAAGGGTGTTTAACTCTGAACGAGTCGTTACATCAGCTAATCAGTGGTTAACCTTTTAATGCGTGGTTAACTTGGGTTGTTCATAAAGGGTATTCAGTGGGTATCAACGCGGGCGGTTAACCAGCTGAAGGTGTATTCAAACTATGATTAAGACATTTCATGTGATTGTTGTTTCGCTTATAAACAACGTATAAATCGAAATAATTAATATATAATAAATATATAACATCTTTAAAAAACAACATTGCTATTCAATGTTTCCCTGCTATCCTCTACCAACTCTGTTGATAGATTAACTTCTGCTAAGGAAAAGGATCGTTTTTCTCTTTCTGCTAACTAGCGTTAGCATCCATCTTTAGAGTTGTTTGGAGGAGATACAGGAAGTTGTTTCAAGAAAAAAGTACTTAATCACTGTTTAACGACTGCTTAGCTAGTGATTAGTTAATCACTCGCCTAAACGCCCTATGAACAACCCACAGTTAACAAATGTTTAACTAACGACATTACATTAAGAAATGTAACGACTGATTAAGACTTAACGACTGATTAAGTTAAACACCCATTGACCAACCGGGCCCAGGTCACCGGTATAGTAGACTTATGTTCACTAGTCTAGTCTCCTACTAGTGGGCCCTGGTGGTGCTTCCAAGTTGCAAACCATCATATCTGCACATATCTCATCCCTACTCAATCAATTATTTTATACCTGTTTTTGGTAGTAGTTTTTTTAGTAGACATAGTTTAGTTTAGTTTAGTTTACTTTACATCTTATTTAACCAGGCTGGTTTCAGGCTGCTGAACAAGGGTGTATAGCATATAACAATGTCTATTTTATTACATTGATTTATGTATATATTGCTCTTTTTCTGTGCCGATATATTGCATTTTATAAATTGCATTTTTATTTTATATATTTAACTTTATATGAAGGTCCGAGGTCAAACAAAACATGGATCATGTCACCGACTTCTTACCTGCAACTGTGAGTGTGGACCTTCATGCGTTACAATGTAGGTGTACAATACCATCGTTTAGCTGCAAAGAGAAATGACAATCTCTGTCGGCCGTACATACCATTGTCATCCAAGAGAATGTTTTCTGGTTTCAGGTCCCTAAAAAAAGTAACATGAGAGACATGAGATTACAATCCACAAGAAAGATGAGACTGATTTGGGCTTGTATGTTTTGTTCAAAAGATTGATCTCCCTACGTCATAGTTGGTCACCGTTTGGCAAGCCATACTAAACAGACATTCATACTGCGGAAGCGTTCCATTGGTACTTGTTGCACATGGCCATTAAAATCATCTTGAATTACTTATTAAATCCCTTTTTCCATTACCATTTGAGCTACTACTCTCACTTCTCTCTCTCTCTTCTCTCTCTCTTCTCTCTCTCTCTCTCTCTCTCTCTCTCTCTCTCTCTCTCTCTCTCTCTCTCTCTCTCTCTCTCTCTCTCTCTCTCACTTCTCTCTCTCTCTCTCTCTCTCTCTCTCTCTCTCTCTCTCTCTCTCTCTCTCTCTCTCTCTCTCTCTCTCTCTCTCTCTCTCTCTCTCTCTCTCTCTCTCTCTCACCTCTCTCTCTCTCTCTCAAGGGTAGTGAGAGTAGTGCTCAAGGGCCGGCGATCTTGCGGTTCTACTGCAGTAGAACCGCAAGAACGTCCAATTTAATGTCCAATTATTTTACTATAAGATTTATTTAGGAGCCGCCTATAGGCCGTTTGAGGAGCTGCACGCTAGTGTCTCCTCTGAGCCTCATGGGTCAGCGGTCATGGTTTTCTGAAGGTTGAAGTGGACCACTGACCTATAGACGATGCTCTTCTGGTGCAGGTGGCTGAGGCCACAGCACACCTCCGCGGCGTAGAACTGGACCCGCTGCTTGTCCAGGCCCGTCGAGCCCATGTTGTAGATGTGGAACTTGAGGTCTCCTCCGTTCATGATGGTCAGCACCATGCACAGGGCGTTCTTGGTCTCGTAGGCATAGGCCAGGCTCACCTACGGAGAGGGATGTGAAGGGGGGGGGGGGTCACTACTGCTACTTCTTCTTTCATTCCGCTTTAGACCTGGATTTTAAATGAGGTCAGTTGGACTCAGAAGACCTACATCTGACGTTCAATTATTTTTTTCGATGGAGTGATTGGCTCCAACCAAAATGAGGGACGGACAGATGGACAGATAAGAAGAGGCTACTTCTTAGGCGATATCTGGCATTCCAATAATGGTCATTTTCCGCATTTTTTGCCGACAGACGAACGGATTGAGAAATCGCCTCAAATAGAGGCGACGATAGACATGATACGACTGAAGGTGAGAGGCAATGGGGGAAATCGTACCACAAATCTGCTGTTGACCTTCTCCAGGATCTGTTTCTCGTTGAGAGCCATGGTCTCTCCTTTCCTCTTCTTCACGTGGGTCTTCTGTAGCTTCTTGCAGGCGTACATCTTCCCGGTGGCTCGCACCTGACACGCCCACACCTGCAGAGGCCAGGGCCCAGGAAGGAGCTTGAGCTTTAATCACCTCAATACTTAACAGATCTCCTAGTTGGGTCTTCAGACTGTTGGCTGTCCCAAAAAACAGGCTGAAATCTAAAGGTAATCGTGCCGTTGACGTCTGGAATCTCTTCCTTTGAGATATACTCCAGGTTATTAGTTATAACTATTATTAATATGATCAAATTAATCAATTTAAATAGCACCAAGTGTGACAGAGAAACAGGAAAAAGGGAGGACCATAGGCAATATAAAGGTGTAACACCAACAACATGTAACACCAACACAACATGTAACACCAACACAACATGTAACACCAACACCATGTAACACCAACACAACATGTAACACCAACACAACATGTAACACCAACACAACATGTAACACCAACACAACATGTTACACCGACACAACATTTTACACGGGTTCGATCCTTGATCCTCTGCAGTCTAACCTGTAGGCATCACCACTGAGCAAGACGCCTAACCGGCTTGACAACAAGTGGATTCTGGACCGAGTGTTTGCTTGGGCGGCGTCACGACCTTACCTCTCCGAAGCCGCCCTTCCCCAGCTGTCTGTACTGCCTGAAGGTGCGCTTGGTTATCGGCTGCCTTGAGGACACATGGAAACCAGAGGGAGTTGTTCGGAGCAAGTTTGTCATTGGGTGGTTTGGTGCGTTAAAATCAAAGGTTGTTTTTAGGCGTGGGAAACAGACACGGTGTGTGCGCGCATGCTGTGGACGCTGTGAACCGAGTGTATACAAGTGTTGTTTGTAATTGTGGATAGTAATAATTGATTATTGAATTGAAAATTGTTCTTTGAAAACAAATACTGAAGGCTGCGGTGGAAAAGGGACAAGGCAGGTTTCAACTTTGACCTTTTTACCACACGCATACATAGGCCTTTCCCCCTTACGGATTTGAAAGGTAATCAAAAACATTGGATATCTCTGTTCCGTACTGACTTCTCCAACTTCTTCCACTGCAGGAAACGGTCGAAGAACATACTGTCCTGGAACTGGAGGAACGGACTGCCACTCAGGTGCTTGTGGAGGTCTCTGATCCCCAAACACACACACACACACACACACACACACACACACACACACACACACACACACACACACACACACACACACACACACACACACACACACACACACACACACACACACACACACACACACAGCACACAAGACATGAGGTGAGGTGAGCAAGCATATACCACAGCAGTGGTTCCCAAACACTTTCTACAGGGCCCGCCTTTTGTAGTATAGTAAAAAAAAACCTCTCTCTCTCTCTCTCTCTCTCTCTCTCTCTCTCTCTCTCTCTCTCTTCTCCTCTCTCTCTCTCTCTCTCTCTCTCTCTCTCTCTCTCTCTCTCTCTCCTCTCCTCTCTCTCTCTCACACAAACACACACAAACACACACACACACACACACACACACACACACACACACACACACACACACACACACACACACACACACACACACACACACACACACACACACAGTGAGATCCCCTCCTGACTTACTTCCTACACTGCTTGAAGATGTCACAGGTGGGGTTCTCTGCCAGCGTCTCAATACAGCTCTTCTCATGCTGCTTCAGCACCTCAATGCACATGGGAGACTAAGGACACACACACACACACACACACACAATGTAATCACTCGATTGCACCCATGTAATATCAAGTCAGATCTGCCATGCTGGTGTTTTGTATTGAAATGCATCAGAAGATATTCACACACATGCATATGCAGGTGCATAAAGGAAGAGAGTGGATTCCAGGAAGAATCTATTCTTTTTTTTGTTGTACATGTATTGTACATGCATTAATGGCTTTAGATTGTCAATATATATGAACCGGTTTTCATTTACACTAGTCAATTTGTTTGTGATTGTTAATTCTCTCAGCTTACACTCAGTGCCTGCCACTGCAGACTGCAGTTCATATACCGGCCACAGGGGCCAGTAATGAGAAGGAATGTCTAATTCTTACACATGGTGCCTTCATAGTGAACAACACACACCAAAACTTACTAATTCACTCATGTGCAGTATGAATATATACTAAACTGTCCAATATGAATATAAACTAAACTGTCCTATATTTATATATACTAAACTGTCCAATATGGATATATACTAAACTTTCCAATATTATTATACACTAAACTGTCCAATATTAATATACACTAAACTGTCCAATATTAATATATACTAAACTTTCCAATATTATTATACACTAAACTGTCCAATATTAATATACACTAAACTGTCCAATATTAATATATACTTAACGGTCCAATAATAATATATACTAAACTGTGCAATGTCAATGTTTCCTATGTAAAATAATATGAACTCAACCGTTCACTTTGTTTACATTGTATTATTAAAATTAAAATTTTAGATGAGATTAGATTAGATTAGATTCAAATGTATTGTCATTGCACAGCACAAGTACAGTACAGCGAAAATAATTGCGCATCTAACCAGAACGCAAATGTTGCAGTAAAGTGCATGGTGATATATCATTTACAGTTTACAGTTGCTAAAAGACAGATATAAAAAGTTATAAGATTACGTATAGATTATGTGTGGGATATGAGCATAATAATAGGTATATATATGTGTAAAGGTAAGTAAGTATTTAAGTATTTAACAGGTAGTGATCAGGGATAAGCAATTATGAATATAGTATATATATATATATATATATATTATATATATATATAAAAGTATTTTTTCAAACATCTTTTTTTTTTGGTGTGAAATATGATACGATATGAATATAAATAATGCATGTGCATATTATTTGGTGAACATGGACATTAAATGGGGTGCTGCAAATACTTACGCTCGTGACTTCTGTCATTCATTGGAAAGATTTTCCATGTACATGTACGATTAGTATTCAGATACAGATTCAGATAGTATTCAGTACCCCTAGGGGGTTACCACTGATCTAATCTAATCTCTTTATACTAATATACTGTATCACCTGTTAAAATACACAGTACCTATTGCCTATTAATGTGATTGTTGAAGACCCACTGCAGCCCATGTGTCTCCCTTACCTGACTCCACAGGAAGCTCCGGACGAGTCCTGCCCCCACGTCCCTCCTCTCCTGGTCCGTTTTGGTGTCAAAGTTTTCCTGCCGGAGTCAAATGCTGAATCAGCACAATTCTGTTCTGGTTGTTTTGTGTATACACAATCTAGTTGGCGACACTGAACACTCTTCTGTGTAATATAGAAAATAGGAATAGGGAATGTTCATCAATATTAACAATGGTGAAAGTTTTACGAGGGTGGATAGTACATAGTACACCACTTAATAACTATTCTATGATTTGTATTTGAAATATTTCTCCAGAGCTTAAGAGGAAAGCTTTTGAATGTTTCCTGCAAATACACACAATAGCACAGTCCCATAAAAATAGCACAGTCCCCGTTTGTTACACTTTAGACAGTGTATTTACCCGACAATCCCAATGGATACTCAAGTATGCGTTGGGATTTGGCTATCTTTCTGTATGTTCCTAAGATAAATGAAAAAACAGTGTTCCTGCAGTAAACATTACCAATTTATCCAGAAAGGAAATGTACTTCTGCAGTTCAGGAGTGCTTCGACAGAAAAGGTAGAACAGCAGTTTGCCGATGGGTTGCTTTACACATAAACTCTGGTAGTCTCTCTCTGACGGATGAAAACAAACACAGGAATACATAGTTAAGACCACGCCTTAAGTCAGTGGTAGCTAATTTACTGTTGGACGTTTATAACAAACAAACAAACACACACACACACACACGCATACACACACACACACACACACACACACTCACACACACACACACACACACACACACACACACACACACACACACACACACACACACACACACACACACACACACACACACACACACACCTATGCCCACGATCAGATCCATGCACTGGCTTATGTGAGGAAACTTAAGCATATCTTTCCATTTGCCACTTCTCCCCTTTCCTCCTCCACCTGTGAACAACAAACACAGGGAAGAGAAATAGCAGGTTTATACGTTAACAAAACGTTACCATGATAGCTATTAAACGTAGCTTTAAAGCTAAGCGCACACAAGCCAAGCGGACACCTGTCCGTGTGAAGGTTAAGGTGAATCATCTATCCCCATTATATACGTCTCTTGACAGATCACCCTCTTGCTCCTGCTCACCCTATTCAGCAAACAATTGTGACACGACATGCAATCTTTGTTGTATAATCAACCACCATGCAGCAACACCCTGGCTAAACTAATAAACAAACATTGGTCATTAGTTCTAGGCTACTACAGAACAACAAATGTTTTTTGCACAATTCAACACATTTCATTTGCATATCATCCATCAATCACTTTATTGTTCTTTTTATGTTCATTTTATATTTTATTGTTCATTTTATATTGATTGTGTATACTATTCGTATAGTAGTGTGTTCTAGAATGTCATACTGCGGGAGGAATGGGGAGGAAGCATTCCATGATACTTCAATTATTAATAGTTAAAAAGGGTTTTAAGCAACAACAAAAAACTACTGCTGATATTGTTTAAAACATATTAGCTGTATAACTATATTAGCTGGCTCGTTCGGTTCCTTGTTTTGAGCATGAACGAAGGTGGATGTTATGACATCACTAGCATATCCAACAATGGCAAAGTGTGGAATTTGTACTGTAAACAAAAACTCAGAACAAGCTATTATGGAGCATAAACGTAACATATTAATTTACTAATCAACCAACCCATTGATGTTGCCGTTGGCATTTTTGTTGTTTTATAGTCGGGCAGGTCTTGTTTTGAGACAATTGTTGGCTTTAATACAACGCCTGGTCTATTAATAGCTCCAGAAACAGGTTAGTCCGAGCTAACAAGAGATTCCACATAGCTCCACTAACTACTTCTCAACATAAACAATTGTAAGAATTTCATTCATTTGAATCTAGAACACATTTTGCAACCAATGTTGGTTGTTTTCCAGGGGGGGGGGGGGGGGGAATACCTTTAGATACAAAGAACACATTGCTGCCTTTAATATATATATTCAGTAGTAGTATTGTAGTAGTATTGTATTAAGGGTATACAAACAATCACAAAGGTCTGTAAGTGGCTTTAATTGTGTTGCCACTGTTCTTAATCCATCATCATCATGATCATTTATTAGGAATATAATCACAGATTGATCAAACAATCCATAACTCAGATGTTTCATTAGCCTTTCTGATAAATAAACAAAAACAAACAAACAGAAACAGTTAGGACACACAACCTTTGCGTAATGCACCGGGATACCCAGGTTGTACATGCTTTGACTGCCGTTGTCGTTTTTTTTTTAAAGACTAGAGACAAGAGGAGAAAAACTTTACCTTCTCTGGCCCTGATGAGAGCGTTGTTCGCCACCATGCATTCAATCTCCATGCTCGCGGTGCTTGTGCAGGGCAGCGCGCGCTCTCCCCTCGCATCCTTTGACTTGGCCTCCCCGTGTGTCCTCCTCCCTCAGACCAGCGTGGCCCGGCGTGCGCTCCGCTCCACCTTAACCCACCATAACCTTTACCCCCAGCCGGCCGGCAGACGCCTCAGATGGGGTGCACTGTCGCCAGGGCGCTGGGGTCTCGGTTCGCTCACACTCTCTCTCTATCTCTCACTCTCTCTGTATCTCTCTCTCTCTGTATCTCACTCTCTCTGTATCTCTCTCACTCTCTCTATATCTCACTCTCTCTCTGTCTCTGTATCTCTCTCTCTCTCTCTCTGTATCTCTCTCTCTCAGCATGTGGTGCTTACGGCTGCGACAGGTATGTGGTCTGAGTGTTTGCTGAGCCGTGTGTGTGTATGTGTGTGTTTGTGTGCGTGGGGGCGGGGGCGGGGGCGGGGGAGAAAACCACTTTCCTTTGAGTGACGATGACGGACCGTCACCGTGCGCTTTCCTTGCGTATTACCAGCTGTCTGGTTGGCTGCTATATTGTTGTTTTGTGTTGTGTATAAGACACTCCCTGTGATGAAGGAAGCGGCACACAATTATAGCCCGGGCGGGCAGGGCCCTATGATTATGTGTTGTGCAGCGTGTACAAATATTTTAAGGTCAACACAAGCTCCAGTGAGCTGTCGTAAGGCAGGTGGTGTTGTGTGTCAATCCAGTCAAAGTTGGCTGAATCTTTCGTGAAAGCAGGAACACATGACACGTTCGGAGGTGTTGCATTACAGGGAAGGGAATGCTGATGAAAACACAAATACACATTGAATAAATCCAATAGTCAAACTTCCTCCATTTGGTTTATTTTTCCCATTTTAATAGTTTGTGATCCATTTTAATAGTTTATGAATGATCAATGGCTTTTATTTTATGTGAACAACAATTAACTTTGGTTTATATGACCAGCAAAAACACATTTAAAGCTTTTTAAGCGGTTTCAGTTTAAAGCAAAACAACTTAAATTTTTTTTTTTTTCATGTAACCACACATACTAGCGTATATTTTCAACAATCAACATACAATATTCACTATACTGGCAAAGAGACAGACGCTGCAGTTATTGGCTATATTTTTTGTTCAGTTAGAGTTATTGTAGTAAACCTTGTGTAGCCATGGTTCAGTTTGGTGGTGTCTGTCTAAGGCAGAGCAATCCTCCTATTAGTAGTAGGCTACTACTACTACTACACCTGTATGTAACCACTCCTTATCTCAAGAAGCCTGGAAGGCAGACATAATTGTGCATTTGTTTCTGTGGAAATGTGTTTTAATTTTTCTATTTCTATTTCAAGTTTTTCAAAAATTGAAAAAACAATTATAAGATGAATAAAACGCACGTTGGCAAAACAAGAAATGCATATATTATAGGCTAATAGTAGGAAACGATTACTGAACCGGATTTAAAAAGAAAAGTGTGGACCGTGTGTGTGTGTGTGTGTGTGTGTGTGTGTGTGTGTGTGTGTGTGTGTGTGTGTGTGTGTGTGTGTGTGTGTGTGTGTGTGTCGACAATCGATATAATAGTGCCCCTTTAAAACGGCAGCCATGTTCTGATAATCAATTGATGGGGACTTGTTGAGGTCGTCGTTGTTGTTGCTGCTCCTCTTGTTATGATGAAGACGTGAGGTGGAGGAGGAAGAGGAGGAGGAGGAAGAGGATGGTGTCTTATCCGTTTCTCCCCCCGTCCTCGTCGTGTGTATCGGACTAAAATGATAGCGTACAAGAAAAGGATGGAAACGCTCAGATAAACCCAATCAAATCCATCGACGGTATCGACCAGGTAGACGACGGTTGGTTCGCTCGTTCGTTCGTTGTGCCAAAAACACATGTAGACGACAACGTGTGTTTTGTTTTTAATAATAATCTCGGAAACTGGTTTATTATTGTTGTGCTCGTACTACTTGAAGCTGTAGACGTGTTAAAGGTTATAGACGTGTTATAAGGTTAAGGTAATATCGTTTTGTAACCTGTCGTCAATGATAATAATCCATACTACCATGGTATATAAAGCCGTAGTACTACACTACTATCTCGTCGTCGAGTATTTTCGCCTGCATGGTGCACTATTTACCCTCTCGGTAGAATGTGTGTTTTAGTGTGTATTTTAGTGTGTAGACGTAAACACTAGGGTATCACATTACCTCCCCCCCCACACAGCGGAGGCGGAGGTAGTCGGTGCAGGTGGTGGTGGTGGTGGTGGTGGTAGTGCTCCTCCTCCGGCGGCGGCGGAGATGGCGTTCATGTCCCGGTTCTCCCGGTCCCGGTCCCGGAGCAGCTCGAGGAGCCCGAGCAGGCAGAGGGACTCGAGAGAGCGCGACTCGCCGGTGCTGTCCGTGTCCGAGCTCGAGCGCCTGCTGTACACCGGGAAGACCGCGTGTAACCACGCGGACGAAGTGTGGCCGCGGCTCTACATCGGAGACCAGTGCGTCTTCCAAATAATACCACTCCGCTTTAAGTGTTGTTATAGTGTTACCCATCAATTGGCTATGATTATTCACGTTTTATTTGTTTGGCGTTTCATTTGAATGCTTTTTTTTTAATGTCACTTTAAAAAATAAAAAAGGTTATTTCTTTGTTTTATACTGACGTATACCACGTCTTTAAGAATCTAGAAATGCTGTCAAATATATATTTGTGTGTGTGTGTGTGTGTGTGCTGAGCCCCTGGTTTAACGTGTGTGTCTGTCAGGTGAGCATTTAAGTGACTTCTAGTTCACCTCCACTTCCCCCCCCCCCCCCCCTCAGAGACATGGCGTCGGACCGGAGGGAGCTGGCCAAGCTGGGCATCACCCACATCCTGAACTGTGCGCAGAGCAAGTGGCGCAGCGGGGCGGAGCACTACGCGGGCATGAACATCACCTACCAGGGCATCGAGGCCCACGACTCGCCCTCCTTCGACATGAGCGTCAACTTCTACCCGTCCGCCGAGTTCATCCACAAGGCCCTGTGTGGCGGAGGTGAGCGGAACGAGCGCTCCCCCCCCACCCCCCCTAGTACGGATCCTTCCTCGTCAATTCAGTCAGTCAAAAGTAGATTACATATTATAGATAGGTATATATTGTTCTAGATATTGTTGCATATTGTACTTTTTCCCTTACACTTTGACCTGAACTTATTGTACTTCTACCTGAGCCCTGGTTCAGTTCTTGGAGACTTGGTGACGAGTTGTTCTCTTACCTTCCTTTGTTGAAACACACTATTGTTTAAGTCGCTTTGGATAAAAGCGTCTGCTAAATGACTCTAATGTAATGTAATGTATGTGTTGTTTACAGCAGTGGCGAAGCGTGTCTATCACAACTGGACCTTCTGTAGACCAGGGGTTCCCCAACTTTTCAGCCCGCGACCCCCAACATAACAGACCCCCCCCCCCCCCACCATCGCGAACATCGTGAAGTCCAGGGGGGGGGGGGGGCTAATCGTGATCGCGAAAATTGTGTGTGGCTTTTTTTTCCAGCTGCAAATGATAGTCGTGAATCTGTCGGAATCAGAATTCCTTTATTCGTCACCCTTACATATTAAACAGACTTACATGATACCCCCACTTTGGGAACCCCTGCTGTAGACCCCCCCCCCGTGTTCTAGTCAGACAGACGTCACGGAGGAGTCACTTTATGCCTTATCTCATTTAGGCAGATCAGATTGTCGCAGCCAATTTACAAGTGTACCATAGTTGGTAAAGCAAAGTCCATGTAGTGAAGAGACCACCACAGACCACCACACACAGGCTATCGGTTAAAGGGACGGTCTAACACGCTTCACGTGAAAAGGCTTAACGTAACTTAAAGTTCCAAAATAGCGATCAATAATCACCAAATGTCTTTGGCATATGTCTTGTCATTAGCACTTTCACCTGTCAAAATGAAAGTGAAAAGGTGAAAGTGCTAATGACAAGACATATGCAAATTAGTGATTATTGATCGCGGGTTTGTAACTCTTAGTTACGTTGTCTTTTCACGTTAAGCGATGCAAAGAAAGATCAAGTCAAAACTCTCAATTCAAATGCACAACAATGCTTAACAAACTCATGACAGCCATTAACTAATCATTCAACAAGTGTGTGGAAACAAAATGCAACAACCAGCTCAACAAGACGCAACACTGAGACAAAACCAGCAAAGACAAATGAGTCTCACTCACCAATGATGTTCACTGAAAGACCAAATCCATTCTCCTGTCCTTCTGGATGGTCCGACCACCCGGTCATAAAGCTGATCACTGCTTTTCAGATCCAAAATAAGTTGCCTTTCCAATTCCCTGCCCTCTGGTCGGTCCCAAACAGCAACACTCCCAGCAGTAGAGCCTCTTGTGGCTAGTAGAGCCCGTTAGCCACGGGTATCTTTCCCAGTTGCTAGCCTGAAAATGGCAAACATAGCCTGCTTTAACAACTTGATTCAGCTCAAGATTGTCAGACGTTGGACGGCCTTTTTTAATAATGTCCATCTTTACATTGAATGGTCGTCTTGAAAATGGTTCCGACATGATCTTCGCCTGTTGCCATTTTGACGTAAAATCCTACGTAGAAACAACGTAGCACTACGCTAGATCCACTCTCGCTCCAGCCAGTATACCTTCTAGCTCCCTATGGAGCTGTGGGAAAATCTGAAAGAATACGCCCATTGGCTACAAATCACGATATGATTGGTTGATCAAATTGTCAATCCAAACGTACGCTCTCATTCAGTCTGAGGGCCAAAGTCATCGGGAATACTTTGGTTGAAGGATATTCTTCCCAGCAACCCAGAAAAATATCTGATTGGTTGAATTGTTTTTCCAACACAAAACCACTCAAATGCGTCGTGCATGGACCGAGAAAGACAAACAAATCAACGTAACTGTAATATAACAGATAACAACACAGATACCCTTCTCATTTATTCATTTGATTTAAATTTGATTAAATTGTATTACATTTTATTAATTCGATTTTTTTTTGTTTCATCTGAGAGTTCCAGGGTCTTCTCTGAATACCTTGAAGGCCCTGACGCTTCACCACTGGTGTACAGTACATGTCTCGAATAGAGAAACCAAACAGCACCGCAAAATAGACTCGGCCTGTGGCGTGGGGTGAAAGGGGGAGGGGGGAAAGGGCGTGGCTGGTACACCTGCTGATGCTAACCGGCCCGTGTCCACCGGACCAAAAGGGACAAGCCACTGTGTCGTCGCTCAGGAGTGTCACCTCACCTACCGTAGGCTTAAATAGCTTTACTGTAGGCCGTGGGTGAACACTTCTAGAAAGAGTTAATTCATTGTTAAGGACAATTACTAACATGGTGGAAAACAAGACACAAAACAAACCAAAAAAGATGTATGCACTGCAATGCATTAGTTTCGGATGGGATGACCGTATAAAGTTGCCATTATGTAAACCAGTGGTTCCCAAATATATATTTTTTTTTTGCAGGGCCCTGTATATCAAAAACATATCAGGCCTCCCACCATGCACCCAAATAAAGATGCCCTTGCTGGCACACTCCTAAATAATTGATTTAAAACATTGTCTGGAATCAATACAGAACTGCAACGGCAAATCTAAATAGGAACAAGCCACCTTTTAAGATATCCCATAATTTATATTTAGTCTCCCCGCCCCCCCCCCCCCCCCCCCTGTCATAACTCCGGCCCCCCTCTAGGGCCCCCCCGCAGTTTAGGAACCACTGATCTTAACCAATGATGTGATGGAAAGAAGTCAGCACTGCGGAAGCGGGCGGGGGGTTTTCCTGGGGGCCAACCTGCTATGTACCAGGTTGGCCCCCAGTTCACAGCATGAGACGCTGAAGTGGCGAACTGAACTGAAAGTATTGTAATCTTTGTATCAGAAACTGAAAAGTTGTTGGGGTCCCCTGAATTCTGACTTAACCTGGAATGACAGAGATGGAAATGAATGGAAAAGTACTGGTAGAGGAATTATTAATAACTATCACTTTTTACTAGCGTCTTTAGGTTGTCTAAGTAGATTGTTCGTAAGATATTTTTCTATTGTTTGTATTGTACTTTACGCTTATTGTACTGTTCCCTAAGCACTGGCTCAGTTCTTGGAGACTTGTTAGGAATGCAATGCACTTTTTACTTCTGGTGACGAGTTGTCCTCTTATCACCTTTGTTCTAACGCACTATTGTTAGTCGCTTTGGACAAAGTGTCTGCTGAATGACTGTAATGTAATCACGAAATAATTATGTTCAACACTTAGTTCACCTGGGGTTGTGTGTGTGTGTGTGTGTGTGTGTGTGTGTTTTGTTCCACGGGACAAGGCAAGGTGCTGGTGCACTGTGCGGTGGGGGTGAGCCGCTCGGCCACACTGGTGCTAGCCTACCTGATGATCCGCCACAACCTGACGCTGGTGGAGGCCATCCGCACGGTCAAGGACCACCGCGGAGTCACCCCCAACCGGGGCTTCCTGAGGCAGCTCAGCGGCCTGGACGGCATCCTCCGGGAGAGCCGCAAGACCTCGCCGTAGACCCGAGGGAACGTCGTAGGGATCGACTCGCTCTTGGTATTCCACGTGTTCTGCCAAGCCACGACCCACCTCCCACTGGACCGCGACCCGTGTTTTGGGGTCCCGACCTGTTTTGAGAAATGCCGCAGTAGGGTAGTCACAGTAGCCATCTGAGCGATTACAACTATCGTGTCCGAACTAGGACAATTTCGATTTATACAATAACCAAAACAAATGCTGTGGGTTGTATATAGGTTTGGGTAGCACCGTAGACAGAGGATAGACCCCCTTTCGCCTTCCGGAACAAACCATTCCGTCTCACCGGAGGCTGGTACAACCTTGGACCAAATGTGTTATCTAGGGATGCGGTTACAATCGAATGTAATGTGTTTTACGTTCCACTTCAAGAGGTTAAACCAAGCATGAGATTAAGTTCTTGAAACTTCAGTGATGTGTGTGGAGCGTTAAACGTTAATGCTTTAAAAGAACAAATTGTGGTCCAGAGAAGTAATTTAGCAAAGGTTCTAGTTCTAGCGTCAAACTAAATGGAGGTGCAGTTCCCTTCATCTGGCAGTTAGGTGTCAGAGACGATGACCCTAACTCAATGCAAAAGGATCCTAACAATCTTTTAACCAACGTATTAGTACAATAAGAAATACTAGTATTGGTTCAAGTTCAGAGGCTTAAACGGTTTGCCTGTGTGCACATCCGCACATTTATATGGTACCATTAGTGGGCTCACCTTAACTGATATGTCTACAATAATTGGTTTACAAATTGTTCTACTGAATTGGAACCAATGTTCAGTCTCTCTATTTAGTCATTTCCTTTAGTCTTAGAACCTTCACCCTCTAAATGCTTACCGCTGCCTCTAGTGGACAAACGTTCCCACATCTCGTCTGTTGTACACCTTACGATGACTGTTGGCCCTTTCAGAAAACGGCTGAAAGGTGAAGATGTAGCGTTTCACCAGCTCATTCGTAGTTTGAAGCCTGCCGCAACACATTGCCAGGGAAAAGCTACCAACTGCCTGGATAATGGACCAATCCACACAATACAGGACACAACTTCAGGTTTTACTGTTCAAGTGTGCTAAGAAACAAGTTCTATATGTAAAGCGGTTTGTCTAGGTTTTGTAGCCAAGAGAACAATCTCATGTCAATTATATATTATCTGACGCTGACCCGGTCCAGTTTTTCGCTAATTAATACTGTAGTTAAATGTTTTCATCTGTATCCAGCTGTGTTACTGCCTTCATTGCATCTGGGCACTGTATGTGCTGTTAAATCGCTAGGATTTATTTAATTGTGAAAAGTGAGCCGACTTAATACTTGGAGAAAAACTCGATTTGCTGTATTCATACGTTTGAAAAGTGTCATTGTCATTCTGAAACGTTGATGTATTCAAAGCATGGTCATGTGATTGTAGCTTTGATATCCAGCTGTAGAACTTCCTCTAAAACCCCATATTTTATTTTGTCAAATAAAAATGCACCAATTCCAATCCAAAAGCTAGGGATTGCTCTTTAAAGGTCAGTTATTTGATGTGATATTTAGCTTGGTTGTACTTGGTCTGCACTTCTGTATTTGTCTTTTTATGCACCAAATTGTTGCCCTTATTCCCCATTTGTATTTTTGTTCTTACAATTACTGTTCCGTTAATTTTTCTACCACTCTGAAGTGAAGGAAGTGGATAGGTTTATGCTACTGTGGTGTTCTTTAGTTGGTTTATTGTGACTAGTTTACTTTTGATCATCGTTTCAATGTATGACTTGAGTGCAATGACATTATTTTGATCAACGATATGGCTAGTTATTTTACATGTATTGTGGTTGAGGACAATAACGTTGACACCCTACTACTGCCAAACTTTTTTTAATTAAAACTCACAATTTCTCCACCAAAATACATACTCCTGTTGTGATTGCTTGGTCAAAACTGAAATTGGTCAAAACTGAGATTGGTCTTGGTCTGAAGGTATTCAGGTGTTGTGATAATAACCAGACCTTTTAAGGAGGTCCCAACGGTTTAATGGAAGCTATACAAATAGGTTTTTAACGGCATTAAAGCAACCAACATCTCCAACCGGATGTCAAACGAAGTTAAGTTAGTTGACCGCAGTCGGCAATCATAATTTTGTCTGCCGCTTTGACTGCGCCGTTAGCGCTGCCTTTGGACTCCATCTTCTTGACAATGTCCAGGCCTTTCACCACCTTGCCGAAAACCACATGCTTCCCGTTCAGCCTGGAAGGAAGGAAGAGGGGAGGAGAATTGGTCACAAGTGTGCAAACATCGATTTGGCTGCTTCTTTGTTTAATTAAAGTGTTTCCACTGGAAAGTGACAAGTTCTGCTATAACATAAATAGGACCCCTGGATCCGATGTTTAGGTCGGCCGCTACACAGGGGGGACTAGTATCGCAAAGGCGCAACAGCGAAACATACCACGCGGTGTCTTTAGTACAGAGGAAGAACTGGGAGCCGTTGGTGTTGGCGCCGGCGTTGGCCATGGACAGGATACCTGGGCCTGTGTGCTTCAACTGGAAGTTCTCATCCTCAAACTTGTTCCCATAGATTGACTTGCCTCCGGTTCCATTGTGGTTGGTGAAGTCACCTCCCTGTTGCACAAAACATGACATACGCGTCCATCAATGCATGCAGGCTCTGTTCACCATACAACCCAAAACTCAACAAACCGGGTCTCCCCCCCGCGCCAACCTGAGTATTTTAATGGTTTGCGGTAGCGTCGAAGGCTACATATGGCCCGCCATTTATTGTAGCGTCGACGGCTACAAGACGTATAGCCCACCGTTTATGGTGAAACGTAGCTTTTAACATCTGGATGAATCACAGAGGACCGACTGGAGGTCCTGTACATGTTTGCAATAGTACCTCAAATTGGTTATGCTTTCGCCCCCCATTTTCTAATCAGATTTTGGGTGTGGGGGGGGGGTGTAGCCATAGCGTTTGATTTCTATAAATCTGACTGGGATCTTTCTGTATTTGCTTTACCTGGCACATGAATTCAGGGATGACGCGGTGAAAGCTGGAGCCTTTGTAGCCAAACCCCTTTTCTCCTGTGCACAATGCACGGAAATTTTCTGCAAAAAATAAAACAAATTAAAAATTAGTCAGTGTTTTCACAAGGACACGGTCGTACATTTGTTTGAGTTCATTTGGCCTGTGCCTGTACTTACCAGCGGTCCTCGGGACCACATCAGCCCGAAGCTGCAAGAAACAAGACGTGTTAATTCACAGCACAACGACATTAAACGCCATAACTTCTTCACAACTGAAGGTAGTGTTTAGCCTAGGAGAGAAGCCTACTGCAAGGGACATGGAGGGGAGGATGTGCGAATGGGGGGGGGGGGGGTGATGACTGCGCATGTGCATCATTTTATTTTTTATCTATACACCCGGGTTCAGTTTTGGTTTTTTTAAAAACAGCGCACTTCCCAACACGGTTAAGCGAGACTCGACGTGTCTTAACGTTAAACCCAGGGCGTCGTCAACGCGCCCACATGTCCGTTGGTATTCAAACACTAGGGCCTAAACCAAATAAAAAATTCACCACCAACACCATCACCAGCAGGCCGACATGACGGGCCACAGGTTCCACCATCGCGCCTTGTGCGCAGTTCCTGTTTCGGGGCCTAGGCCTGCCTACGCATGGCATCCCTACCGCACTCACGACTCACTTCTATGTCGATTCAGAACACAACGCAAAGTCACCGTTGGAGATAAGATGCTTGCTTCATTTTGTTGAAGCCATTCGTTTGGGGAGGGGGGTGTGTGGAGGGGGGGGGGGGGGTGTGTGTGTGGAATTGAACGTCTAATTCGGACGCATCATTGAATCGTTTGCATCGCATGCGTCATTTTTTATTTCATTTTATTTTGAGGTTTTTTTTTGACGGACCGCCTTGCCTGCCGTGTGTGTATGTGTATGTGTGTATGTGTGTGTGCTTGTGAAGTAACCCTGCGACCCTAAGTCGCAGGGTTGCAGGGACCCTAATTCAGCTCATATTATTCGTGTTTATGCGCATTTTCACACAAAACTCTTTATTTACGTTTACTTGGAACAACAACAAAAATAAATCGGGGTGTGGTGTGGCCGGAAACATGTTGGCCACCGCCGATAGCATAGCCCATACAAACAAAGCCCCGGAACACGGAGACCAAAGATGACCAAACCGTCGAATTTAAGAAGCACACCGACGCCTGGGGGGTGGGGGGGGGGCACCGTCCACTTACCTCCATCTCAATCCTGCCGGCGCTGGCACCGCCGATAGTAATGTCGAAGAAAACCATTGGGTTCGCCATTTTTAAGGGTTAAGGTTTGCGGTGTGCGTCGGGAATCGTGGACTCAAATGCCGAGAAATGGCTTTTCCTACTTGAGTGGATTTTATAGGCGCGGGCTACAGGCGGAAATGAGGCGGGGCTTACATCAACGGGGGCGGAGCTACATGATAGGAGGAGCGACCACGTTATGTACACACTCGCGCCTTCTCAAAGCCAATGGCCTTTGAACCCATGAAGCGCACGGATGATATTACTATGCTATTTTATTTATTTTTATTTTATTATTTAAATTAAAACAAAAATCATTATGGTCAGTCGCATTGTAGGCCCTATGCTATGCCATATCGTTACCATATCATACCGGCCTAGGTTCTATAGATTCGATTCGATTAAAATGTATTGTCAATGTACAACAAAGTACAGTACAGCAAAAGGAATTTGGCATCTAACCAGAGTGCAAATGTTGCAGTAAAGCGCACGGTAATATATCATTTACAGTTTTTTTTTAATAATATGTATACACTATACACTATAGTACACTATGTTGGACCATATATATGTATAGGCCTACTTTTCATAGTGTATTACTTTTCATTGGCTTCGACCATTCATTCGTCCACCAGCTTTCCCCATACACAGCATCTCAGCTGTGAAGTGTTATTTTAGTATTGATAGTTATATTTGTTTTGTCCCCAATGTAGGACTATATTAACCTTTTTGCTCTTCACTGTAATCGGCGTGCGACGACACAATATGCCTATATTGTTCATTAATTCATTCATTTATTCCTTTTTATTCCAATTTTTATACATTTTAAATTATTCATTTATAATACATTCAATAAATTCCATATGTAAAATAAGAGAGACCGTCATATAATGCAAGATATAATCAAACTACTTATACTACTTACGTATTCATGCTTTATATTGATATTGTTACCGGGTATTAAGATGCATTTGCTTCCCATGCTATAATTTGATTTAACACTAGAGTTTCCACATAAGTTTCAGTATCTCTGCTCTGCGCACTTCATCCCCCATCAGGGTTACAATGTATATACATATATATATACATTATATACATACATAGTGTGTTATCTGTGCGTTATTTACACCACGTTCAATAACAAAATAAATCAATCCTGCTGGACTTTCTGACTTAACAGCGACAGTATATGTTTATATGCGTGTTTACCGAGTTTGAGTGACGGACACTTAAAAAAGGCTTGATTAGGCCCACTGGACAACTGTGTGTGACGGCTGTGTTCATGCACCCAAACAATGTGCCCACTACATGAGTTACACGCTCTCCACGGCACACACAGCCATACGGGAGAGACAGCCGGCAATAAGTATGCCTGTAAGACAAGCAGAAGTGATCCCACTTGTGGCTACACTTCAACCAGGGCTACGATAGACCTCCATGATCCCATCAGCAAGGTTCTGGGTCCGAACGCCAATGTCCCTAGTCTTTCCACACACACACACACACACACACACACACACACACACACACACACACACACACACACACACACACACACGACACACACGACAGACAGACACACACACACAGACAGAGACAGACACACACACACACACACACAGACAGACACACGCACACACACACACACAAAAAAAAGGTCCCCCAACACCCCGAGGGAATGAACCTTGAGAAGGAACACAGTGCCCAAGACACCTTAAACACGTGTGTGTGTGTGTGTGTGTGTGTGTGTGTGTGTGTGTGTGTGTGTGTGTGTGTGTGTGTGTTTGGTTTGGTTTGTATGTTTGTTTAGAAGCAGCTGATGGTGGTGGTACGTTTAGTGGCACGTTTCACTAGTAATGTTCACTGCATGGTGTCCTCATCCACATCCCTCTGTATTAGCGAACGAAACACACACAAGTCTGCTACTTCAGTTACTTCAGACTCTATTTTCAGCTTGCTTTGTTGTGCAAAGCAGAGTGCTTTTAGTGCCTCGGGCCAAGACAGAGCGACACAATGGAGGAGAACGGTGGATGTCTGTATTGTTTGCGGTGGGGGGTTGTGCTGTCATGCCATGCTAGAATGTGAGTGACTATTTAAACTCAAGGATGGATTCAATATAACCTGTAGAAAATGATACAGAATGGCAATAAAACCAACCTTTCCAAGTCTAAATGTGGAATGTATTGAACAGGCAGACTTTAGTGTCATTAAATTTACAGTTTCATGAGGCATACATTCAATGATGTTTAAGTTAATATTTTATTGACAGTTCATCCTACTTATTGTGGTTATGTTGTAATATACTTACGTGTAATATGTATATTAACAGCTATATTTAAAGAGTTATATTGTTTGACCAGAAGGGGGCAGTCGAGCACAGACGCCCTTGATCTCGTAACTCTTCGACGGTGACAGAAGAAGTTAGGTCGGGTGGTTCGGTTCCGACGGCGTGCTTAGTTGGTATAGTGTTGAATATAGCAAAATAAACGATTGGATTTTTCTTTACACTTGAGTCACTTGTGAAATCGATGCCAAGGGTGTAACACCTACATGCATTAATTGGCGTTGATACGATGTGGCATGGAAATCAAACCACTCAGCATTAACTCAACAGTAAAGCCCAGGAACTGAATGTGTATAACGCATTAGCTCTCCATGTTACCAATAGTCTCTTCTTTTCATTAACTGTACACCACTGCCACCTTGTGGTCAAACTGCAATGTTTCAAGGCTTATTTGTTTATTCCAATCTAAAAAAAAAACACAAAAAGCAGGGCACATCATACATGTATACTGAGCATGTGACAAAATAAAATAACTTTAAAGATTAAGTTACAATGACAATAATGTAATTAGAAAATTGCACTTTGAATCTCCTTCACAAAAGACAAGTGCCCTTGTCTCTCTCTCTCTCACACACACACACACACCTTTTACAAAGAAATTAACTTCGGACAATATTATACCGCACCAATTTTATTCGTCCAAACCAATAAAAATAATGTACTGAAAATAAATAAATCCGATTTTTGATATAATTCTGCACAAGTGAAGAGGCCCGTACTGATTGAGCCGTAACAATCATTCAATAAAAATAGAAATGGAATGAGTAGAAAAAAATAGAAGCTACTTTCCAGATGTTGAGACGACTATATTCTATTCTTTTTAGAAAATGTGGTACATTTGTCTATTAAAAAACTGTTGAAATCTGTAATTATTTCTGATTAGTTATTTAACGAAGCACCCATTGTACTCATTTGTGCGTTTCTGACCAAAACACATAACAATATTCACTCAGCAAGGCCGGAACATGTGAACTTACCTCAATCATTGTCATCTTATGGTTCAATTTCTCAAAACACACTCATTCATTCATTCATTGTTGGGAGATTAAAAAAAACCCATATTGCATGATTTTAAACCCAAAGCCATGTAATGTCCTTATGGTTCCAACCATCATGATTATTAATTATGAAGCATTATGCAACATGTTTGGAATCGCACAGAGCCACAGATCCATGGCTTTCACCATTCAAGGTGAAAGTGGATAAAACGTGTAGTAATTAAGTCCTATACTTTCATGCATTCATTTGCGAAAAAAATGATCTTCTCTTTACTATTACTACTACTACTACTACGGGGAGACATGTTATGTATGTGGTAAGTAACAGTAGCACACAGACTACGGTGTTCCCCAGGACGCCTTCCCCAGGTGAAACGCTGCGTCCAGGAAACGCTGGAGCTCCGCCAGGTGAGTGTGCTTGCTGCCCGTAGCAGGGGCCGCCGCCGGCCCGCGACCAGCGTACCTACGGGGGGGTGATAATCATAAATACAACCATGGTTTACGCAATAATACGACGGAAAAAAAATCAAAGAATAACATAAAAATACGATAGTTTACGCAAAAAATACAAGCAACGGCCGATCTTGACTGACGCCTAAAATATAATCACATAGTGTCTCATAATAATGACTTAACTATCTCATAATTATGAGATCTCATAATTATGAGATACTATTTCATAATTATGACATAACTATCTCATAATCATGACATAACTATCTCATAATTATGACTTAACTATCTAGATGGTTTATAGCCTATTGACTGAAACTTATGACATGCATAAGCTTGAGTTTAAGATTATGACTTAGTATCTCATAATTATGACTTAATATCTCATAATTATGAGAACCTGTGGAGTAACCTATGCAATGTTGTGAAAGGTCATGGAAACTTATTTAACCTTGAAAAGTCATGTACAAGTTTGTAAATGTTGTCAGTGTCATAGTAAGCTATAGTGAACGCGACTACGGTCAATAGGCTATCAACTATCTCTTAGTTATGATAAAGTTAAGTCATAATTATGAGATAGTATCTCTTAGTTATGAGATAGTTAAGTCATAATTATGAGATAGTATCTTATGATAAACTTGAGTCATAATTATGATAGTATCTCTTAGTTATGATAAAGTTAAGTCATAATTATGAGATAGTATCTTATGATATAGTTAAGTCATAATTAGGAGATACTATCTCCTAATTATGAGATAGTTAAGTGATAATTATGAGATACTATCTCATAATTACGATATAGTTAAGTCATAATTATGAGACACTAAGGGATTTCGTTTTTTTCAAGTGGCGGAAACAGGCTTCCATAAGTCTCCTCCTACACCCAAACCAAACCTAGGACGCTTATCGTACGGAAAGATTTTCCAACCGATCAAGGGCGGTCGCTCACCAAACCGGGCGGGTGCGTGCGACGGTGGTGCGGATGCGGGGCTTGACGTAGTCGTAGTAGCCCTGGTTCTTGTGCTCCTCTTGACACCACATGAGGTCGGCGTGGGGGAAGCGATCCACCTCCTCCTTCACCAGGTCGAAGGGGAACGGAGAGAGCTGCAGGGGGAGGGGGAACAACAACCGTACGACCACGTGACCCATCCATCCATAGCAGTTCAGCTCAGTTCACACTCTGAGCCGTTCAGTTCCGTTCAGGAGTGCTGCCACTATCATAACATTGTCATCCATATTACATTACACTATCATACACTATTCATACTTTTGCCGGACTTTCTGGGCTCTTTGAAAGTGACTGCACTGTTCTGCACCTTACTGCACTGTATTCACAATGCTGCTGCACTACTGGCACTTTAAAAACGTTTTTTTGCACAATTCAACACATGTACATATCGTCCATCATCCGTCACTTTATTGTTCTTCGTATTGTCATTTTTATTGTGTATAGTATTTTTAATGGAATTGTTTTATAGGAAATTCATACTGCTGGAGGGAATGGGGAGTAAGCATTTTATTGTACAAATGTTGAATGTTGAATCTTGAATCCATGCCAAATATTGACTATGTTTTTGTCCAACCAGTGTGGGCGTATAAAGACAGTGTGTTTGATTTAACACTCGCACAAAAACGCACACACAACCCCCCCCCCCCCACACACACACACACACACCTTAAAAATGTGTGTGTGGAATGTGTTTCGTCCAAAATATGTCCAGCCATTACTATTATTATTATTATTAGTAGTAGTACTTAATTAGTAGTACTCAGGCCTGCCCACAAGGGGGTGCCAAACGGGAAAGCTATGGATGATGATAACTGGATAATTGATTGACCAAAATAGCAACCATTGCTATTTGGCCCGTGTAACACCCATTCACCTAACTTTTCAGTCATTTATCTGGACCTGGTAATACTTTTCAGGAGACTTTCAGCCAGCCAGCCTTTCTCTCTCTCTCCCCCCCCCCCCACCCCCCCACCCCCTCCTCCTCCTCCTCCTCCTCCTCAGGGGGGTTACCTGTTCAACGCGGGCGATGGCCACCTGGTCCTCCATGGCTCGTTGTTTGCGCTCTCGGACCAGCTCGTAGTAAACCTTCCCCGAGCAGAAGAGGATTCTACGGACACTGTCTGGGCTTGCTGAGGGGGGCCCCTCTTCTGGAATGAGGCGTTTGAACTCAGTGCCTTGGGGACAAATAACACACACACACGCACACAAGCACACGCACACACACACACGCACACAAGCACACGCACACACACACACACACACAAGCGCACACACACACACACACACACACACAAGCGCGCACACACACACACACACACAAGCGCACACACACACACACAAAAGCACACACACACAAGCGCACACACACACACACACACACAAACACACACACACTGTAAATCAGGGGAACACGGTAATGACTGACTTTTACAACGGCAACTGTGTCCTACGGTGGTATGATATTATTTTACGATGTACTATCTTAATCCTAAACCAGATGAATAATCATCTCGAAGCCAAAACAAAAGAAACAGACAGGCGACAGCAGCAGAGTGACTTCTGGGGCTGCACAACCCCCGGCCCTCGAGGGCGGGCGCGTCTCACCTGGCAGCATGTGGTCGAAGCTGGACTTTGCCTCCGGGTGTCGCAGCAGAGACTTGGGCGTGAACACGATGAGCTGGGAGGCCAGAGCCAAACACCAAGGGAAGAGAAGAACATCAACCAGAAGAACATCAACGAGAAGAACATCAACCAGAAGAACATCAACGAGAAGAACATCAACCAGAAGAACATCAACCAGAAGAACATCAACCAGAAGAACATCAACCAGAAGAACATCAACCAGAAGAACATCAACCAGAAGGGCAGCGGGATAGCTCAGTCTGTTGGGACTTGGGGCTTGGGAACCCGAAGGTCGCCTGTTCAAGTCCCCGAAAACACCTGGGCACTGCCAAGGGGGCCCTTGAGCAAAGCACCCGACCCCATACACTGCTCCCCTGGGGGCGCTGTATATAACAATAGCTGCCCACTTGCTCCTTATACCAGGATGGGTTAAATGCAGAGAAACAAATTGCACTGTGTGTGTGTGTACATGTATGAGACCAATGAAGAGGATTCAATCCACCAGATTTAGAAGAACATGAAGCACCGGGAGGGAGGAGAGGACGCCCCTCTGTCCGGCGTGATACCACTATCCACTATTTAGTCGTGTGAGCAGACACTTTTATCCAACGCACCCTGACGAGGTTCATCTTTCAGATGACCCTTTCGGTCCATTGAGGATCAAGTAGGGATCCAGGTCTCAGCCTACTGGGTGACACTGCGGGCACTAGTGAGGGATAGTGAGTTTCTTACAGGCTTTCTTAAGGGCTGGACGATCTGCCGACGCAACACGTGGAAGAAGTTGGCCGGGGTGGAGCAGTTGACCACGATCCAGTTGCAGTCGTACAGCTGGCGCACTGCAAAGTCCTCCAGTGGAAGGTTCTAGAAGACAAGACGGTCCCTCTAGTCATACAGTTTACATATAGTTTACTGTCGAATCCACAGGGGAATTAACATTGTGGGTTCCAATCAGGGGCACCCATGCCATTTCGGTGCACACCTTATACTTATATGCAGATTACTTATTTCAGCGCTTATATCAATAATATATCATATGCATTTATATGCATATTTCAGTCATTTGTTTCTTTAATATCCAACTCCTGTGCACAGATTTAAATGTCTTTCTAAATGATGATAACTCAATCCTACCTACACAGACAGAAACACACACACACAGACACACACACACAGACACACACACACAGACACACACACACACACACACACACACACACACACTCAGGACGAGACTCACGGGGAAAACATCTGGATCATCGTTGCACATCTGAAGGAAGCGTTCAGGGCGGGCAGAGGAGTGTTCTGGGCCCTGAGGGGAGGGAGAGGGGGGGGGGGTAGAAGGACCTGTCGTCACTTGTATGGAACCAACACAATCACCGGGCTATTGCCTATAGTCTTTACTATCTCTGACACTGGGGCGGTGGTCTCTCGGCTGGTACCCGTAACTTCACCACTTATCCTTCCTCCTAGCGCATCTTCTTATCACTTTTTTTTTTTTTACTAGTGTACTAGTGTCTTTCTAAGTAGTTTGTCTAAGTTGATTGTTAAGTTAGATATTGTTCTGTTGTTTGCTAATTTATTGTACTTTTAGCTTATTGTACTTTTACCTGAGCACTGGCTCAGTTGTCGTTAGGAATGAAATGCACTTTTGACTTCTGGTGAAGAGTTGTTCTCTTACCTTCCTTTGTTGAATGCATTATTGTAAGTCGCTTTGGATAAAAGCGTCTGCTAAATGACTGTAATGTAATGTAATGTAATGTTATAACCGTGTACCTAAAGTAACTTTCATATGTAACATAATGTGTGATGTTGAACTGGCTTTCACGTGGACTTCAAGGGGACAACATCAATGTGTGCAGAAGTTGGACCAATGACTGAATGATTTTTTTTACAAAGCGAACCCGCTAATTGTTTACAAAAGTACATTGAGTTGCAGACTCAGAGTGTTGCAACACTCAAGCAGTACAATTTTAACAGCATAGCTATATCTCTAAGGTGTGTGTATATTGCATAACTCCATATATCCGTGTTCCTGGATGGACCCTGGTTACAGAAAATGAATGAATCTTATCTTATCGACGCATGGGAAGGCCGCGCCGGGAAATCGTGGCCACTCCCCCCTTATTTAAAGCCAACCCACCAGGGGGGTTTTCATTCATTTGAACCGACCAATAGGAAGCTGAAAGGTGGGGGTCCCACTCACCATCCCCTCCATGCCGTGGGGCAGCAGTAGCACGATGCCGTTCTGCCTGACCCACTTGGCCTGGCCCGGGCAGATGAACTGGTCGATGATACACTGGGCCGTGTTGTGGAAGTCCCCGAACTGGGCCTCCCACAGGACCAGGGCGTTGGGGCTGGCCATGGCGAAGCCCAGCTCGAAACCTACGGACGGAGAAGAGGCGGGGGAAACGTTGACCACAACAGCAAAGCAGCGGAGGAGAGGGGAAGGTTTCTTATATAAAACGCTGTTCAGAGTGTTTTACCTTCACATGTTTAAGATTTAAGGATTTTTAAGTACAATGCAATGCTATTCCCATCCCGCTGTGGGAAGTTCCTACAATTTAACACTATATGCTATACTATGTCCTAACAACAACACTGTACACAATAAAAATAACAAAAAAAGCAATTAAGTGACTGATGGATGATATACATTTTAAAGCATTTAAAAGTGCTAGTGTGTGCTACTGCACACTAGCAAGTGCAGTAGCATTATGAATACAGTGCAGTACAGTACAGTAACTGTAATGAGTCCAGAAAGTCCAGCAAAAGTAAGATAGTGTGATGTAATATGGATGACAATGTTATGATAGTGTAATATAGATGACAATGTTATGATAGTGGCAGCACTCCTAGCAGTTTAGTAGGCACATTGCCTGTAGATAAAAACTGCCCTTTCGCTTGTATGGATGCGGATGTTGAAGACTCTAACAAGACAATCCCCGCCCACAAGCTAAATGTAAACAATACCTATGTCTGACAGTTATTTTATTTAAATTAGGGTGCTGGGCAATATGGCTTCCGCTGTCTCTTCCACAAGCCACTCCCACCGCTCCAATTATATTTGTGGGGGGGGGGGTGTAGCCAGAGCGATCACCTTGTAACCCAAAACTTCCATTAACATGTAACGCATACAATGGCATGCATTTCACCCATAGAGGGCCATTTGAGTCCATATTTACTACACCTACATCCTACTTTTTAAAACTGTGTGCATTTAAGTGGAGATGTGTTGACCAGGATCAATCCAAAGCACATCACAAGTTGTTTGACGGGTTTTGCGTCTAGTAAGTATAGTATAGTATATAGTACAGTATATCGTTTTGAGGCAGAACTTAGCTGTCCTGGAAGTTTGTCCCAGATGCATGTGCTGGTGCATAAAAACTAAAATGCCGCTGGGAACCATAAGGTCTATACAGCTGTGGAGTGTGTGGTTGGTGGCTAGTTGAAGCAGCCTCACCTGGCCTGAGTTACAGTGATTACTCTATGGCTGGTGAGGCTGAACACCTGTGGGTCGTTGTTAATCAATAAGGCCCACAGGTTAAACCACACACACTCGAGGAAGAGGAGCTCTAGCATGTTCCATCTGCTCTGTTCACCATGATTCAAAACTATTGCCAATTAACCAGATTCCTCATCCCCCTGTGTCCGTGTCTTCTGGAAGGAGCCCTCAAGCAGCCATTTAAATGGCTGGTGGCAGCGTTGTCTGATACAACAACATTTAAAATGTCCCATTTGGGAACGAGGGCCCGGGTCTGACCCGGAGTACTGACCCAGCACTCCGTATTCGGAGAGGGAACTGTTGCACACGGTGTAGGGAGCCTGGTCTTTGGAGATGTGGTTCATGGGGATGCAGATGCTCTTGTCCACGTTCTGATGGTGGAGAACATGGTGTCGGTGGCTGGGGGGGAGCAACCGACATGACACACACATGTTACAATGCAATGTTACTATTCACTTTTTAGTAATTTAGCAGCGGTCACTATTAGGTTGTGGAGTGTGTGTGTGTGGTTATGGATGGCTGGTTGAAGCAGCCTCACCTGGCCCCCAGTCAGACTGATTAGAGGCTGGTTGAAGCAGCTTCACCTGGCCCCAGTCAGACTGATTAGAGTCTGGTTGAAGCAGCTTCACCTGGCCCCAGTCAGACTGATTAGAGTCTGGTTGAAGCAGCCTCACCTGGCCCCAGTCAGACTGATTAGAGTCTGGTTGAAGCAGCCTCACCTGGCCCCAGTCAGACTGATTAGAGTCTGGTTGAAGCAGCCTCACCTGGCTCAGTCTGGGGCTTGTCACGCTAACCCCTGTCGTGCTCTACCACCGGTCAAGTTCGAGTCAGAGTTCCTCACCTGAAGGTTCCTCTCTCCACGTCCTGTCCACTCAGGCGGACGTGGTTCCCCTCCTTGAGCAGAGAGCCGAAGGCCATGTACTCGGCCAGAGCCCAGTCACACACACGCTGGCTCACCATGGCGGCGCGTGCTTTGAGGATACGACTGAGACCTGGTTCGACGAGACACACACACATACACACACACACACACACACACACACACACACACAGACAGACAGGTGTGTCAAATAGACGCGCGGGAAGGGTGGTCCTCCGCTGCTGTGTAGCGTAGAACAGTTTAAGGAGTGGTGTGGCGGAGGAGAGATGGTCAGAGGTCAGAGGTCACCTCCATGTATGGTGAAGTCCTTGTCGGGTACAGAGGAGGCGACGGCCCCGATGTGGCCCAGGTCCTCCTCGCTGATGCCCGTAGACAGAGAGCTCATGCTTTTGGGCTGCCCGTCGAATTTGAAGAATCCTACATGCACGCACACACACGCGCACACACACACGCACACACACACACACACACACACACACACACACACACACACACACACACACACACACACACACACACACACACACACACACACACACACACACACACACACACACACACACACACACACACACACACACACACACACACACACACACACACACACACATACGCAGGCAGGCACACACACACAGATAAAAAGTGCATTGAGAATAATGTTGAAATTTTGTATTCAATTTAGCATTACACACACATGCATGCACACACACACATGCACACGCACACACGCACACAGACACACACATGCATGCACACATGCACACACACACGCACACACTCGGTACCTGGCCAGGGTGAGTCTAGCCAGTGGTTGATGTGTAGGAGCTTCTCGTCTTTGGAGCGAGCATGAGCATCTTCACACACCTTGTCGTACTCCGCGATCATCTCCTGAAGAAGAGAGGAAAGACAAATAAGGGCATATGATAAATTGTTTAAAAAGGGTTGCTCAAGGGTAAAGGGAGAGGGAGAGACATGCAACCAATAGGGTTGAGAAGTGAGCCCCATGTGATTGTTGTGGAGTGCGTGTGTGGTTGGTTGGTGGCTGGTTTGAGCAGCCTCACCTGGCCTGAGTTGGACTGATTGGCTGGTGCACACCTGTGGGTCCTTGTTAATCAAGGACCCACAGGTTAAAACAGCCACCGCCACACACGAGGAGGAGCGCTCCAGCATGTACCGTCCGCTCTGTTCCTAGTGCAATGGAACGGTTACTCCCCTTTGCTATACTATGTGCTATAATAAAAACATCAATAAAGTGGCTGATGGATGATATGTACATGTGTCAAATAGTGCAAAGAGCATTTGAAAGGATTTTAAAGTGCCAGTAGTGCAGCAGCATCATACATCGAGAGATGGACGACAATGTTATGATGGTGGCAGCACTCCTAGCAGTTCAGTGGGCACACTGCCTGTGGATAAGAACTATCCTTGAACCTGCTAGTGCTTGGGACGCTGGCCCTTGTACGAATCAACAACTGACAACTCTCACTGTGAGATGTTCAGGAGGGCGAGGAGGACGTGTGTGAGATTAAGAGAATCGCAACACGCCCCCTCTGCTTCGATCCAGGCGAACATTACGCCGTCAACACAATCAGCCAATCGGATGATTTCCCGTGGGTCATGTGTCGCAGTTCAAACTCACGAGCGCGAGCGGCGTTGTTTTCACATAGCCGAATTGCCCATGTAAACGTATTTAAAGTGAGGGAGGAAGACCACTCGTGGGACGAAGGGGTACAAGAACAGTCTTTACATCTCCTATCAGATCAGCTATAGATGTATACACCAGTGGCGAAGCGTGTCTATCACAACTGGACCTTCTGTAGACCAGGGGTTCCCCAACTTTTCAGCCCGCGACCCCCAACATAACAGACCCCCCCCCCCCCACTATCACCGGAGGGACTGGAACATTAAAAACAACGTGTGCACAGATCTTCACCATCGAGAACATCGTGAAGTCCAAGGGGGGGGGGGGGGGGTAATCGTGATATTGAAAATTGTGTGTGGCTTTTTTTTCAGCTGCAAATGATACTGTCGTGAATCTGTCGGAATCAAAATTCCTTTATTCGTCACCCGTACATATATAAAAATATCTATGCACACGTTATTATTAACAATAAAAACCTCATGGTCACATCAAGAGGATTCTGAAATCATCTCGCGACCCCCCCCCCCCCCCTCGGGGTCCCGCGCCCCCCACTTTGGGAACCCCTGCTGTAGACCACCACCCCCACCATCACCACCACCATTCGAAAATTCAGTTGTTCTAGTCAGACGGACGTCACGGAGGAGTCACTTTATGCCTTATATCATTTAGGAAGATCAGATTGTCGCAGCCAATTCCCAAGTGTACCATAGTTGTAAAGCAGTGTCCATGTAGTGAAGTAACAGCCCAACAGACCACCACACACAGGCTATCGGTTAAAGGGACGGTCTAACACGCTTCACGTGAAAAGGCTTAACGTAACTTTGGAACTTTAAGTTCCAAAATAGCGATCAATAATCACCAAATGTCCCTGGCATATGTCTTGTCATTAGCACTTTCACCTGTCAAAATGAAAGTGAAAAGGTGAAAGTGCTAATGACAAAACATATGCAAATTTGGTGATTATTGATCGCGGTTTTGTAACTCTTAGTTACGTCAAGTCTTTTCACGTTAAGCAATGCAAAGAAAGATCAAGTCCAAACTCTCAATTTAAATGCACAACAATGCACAAACCCAAGTCAGCCATTAACTAATCAGTCAACAAGTGTGTGGAAACAAAATGCAACAACCAGCTCAACGAGACGCAACACAGAGACAAAACCAGCAAAGACAAATGAGTCTCACTCACCAATGATGTTCACTTAAAGACCAAATCCATTCTCCTGTCCTTCTGGATGGTTCGACCACCATCAGGTCATAAAGATGATCGCTTTTCAGATCCAAAATAAGTTCCAATTCCCTGCTCTCTTGTCGGTCCCAAACAGCAACACTCCCATCAGTAGAGCCTCTCGTGGCTAGTAGAGCCCGTTAGCCACGGGGATCGTTCCCAGTTGCTACTCTGAAAATGGCGAACATAGCCTGCTTTAACTACTTGAGTCAGCTCCAGATTGTCAGGTGTTGGACGGCCTTTTTTAATAATGTCCATTTTAACATTAAATTGTCGTCTTGAAAATGGTTCACACAATAATTCCGCCACGACATCATCTTCACCTGTTGCCATTTTGGCGTAAAAAAAACAACGTAGAAAACGTAACATTACGCTAGATCCACTCTCGCGCCAGCCACCACCTTGCACCCTCTAGCTCCATATTGAGCTGCCGGGGAAATCTGAAAGAATACGCCCATTGGCTACAAATCACGATATGATTGGTTGATCAAATTGTCAATCCAAACGTACGCTATCATTCCGTCTAAGGGCCAATGTCAGCGGGAATACTTTGGTTGATTTACGTTGGATATTCTTCCCAGCAACCCAGAAAAATATCTGATTGGTTGCATTGTTTTTCCAACACAAAACCACTCAAATGCGTTGTGCATGGACCGAGAAAGACAAACAAATCAACGTAACACTATTATAACACAGATACGATTCTCATTTATTCATTTTATTTAAATTTTATTAAATTGTATTACATTTTATTAATACAATTAATTCGATTCTTTGGTTTCATCTGAGAGTTCCAGGGTCTTCTCTGAATACCTTGAAGGCCCTGACGCTTCACCACTGGTATACACACAAGGAGGAGGGTTGAGAGGAGCATGGCCTTACAGGGGTCAGAGGTGAAAGAGATGTGTGTGTGTGTGTGTGTGTGTGTATATATACTGTATATGTATAAATACATATATATATATTTATATATACTGTATATGTATAAATATATATAATATATATATATATATATATATATACTGTATATGTATATATATATATATATATATATACACTATATATATATATATATATATATATGTGTATGTGTGTGTGTGTGTGTGTGTGTGTGTGAGGGCTGGGGTTACAGCCACAGGTTTTTATATAACACATTTAATCCTAAGCAGCTAAGCAGCTAAGCAGCTGGGGTTGACTTCAGGTGTGGCTGCTTGATTTGGCTGATTGATCGGGTCGGACCATCTTATGTGGCCCATGGGGGGTGTTTTGATGGCGGTGCCTTCGATGGATTGTAGTTTGTGTTCCTCCCCTCGTGTGTCATTTGGTTTAGCCCATTTAATATGAATGTCTCCCTCATGTCTCCATTGTGGGAGGTCACGTTTGAATTTAATATCCTGGTTGTCTGCTGAGGTTTTACGTTCAGCCAAATTTCAGACTTATTTCCCACTACTTGTGTGTGTATGTGTGTATGTGTGTGTGTGTGCATTAAATATATTTTGAACATATTCAATGTTTTAGTTTCTTGATTTAGACCGTTTACAATGGAGGGAAAATATGGATATTTGAAATACACGAGAACAACAAAGTCCCACCGTCCCACTTTGTGTGGAAAAGGAAGATGAAAAGCTGAAATAAGAGCGGAGCAGAAATAGGAAGAGGAAGAGGAGAGAAGAGGAGGAAAAAGAGCGTGACTTCACCTCATACTCCTGAGTGGTGACCACCCCTTCTGCGATGAGTGCCTCGGCGTACTTCTGCAAGGCCCCCCTCTGCTTCTTGATCTTCTTGTACATCAGCGGCTGGGTGAACATGGGCTCGTCCATCTCGTTGTGACCGTTGCGTCTGTAACACACCTGGTACACGGCCGTGTGGAAGGTTGTTGGTTCGATTCGCCCGGCTCCTCCTCCAAGCAAAATGTGTGGCGGTGTCCCTGAGCGAGGCACCCTAACCCTAACCGCTCCTGACCTGCTGGCTGTCTCCTTGCACGGCTAAACTCCGCCGTGGGTGGGTGAATGTGTGTATGAATGGGTGAATGTGAGGCCTGACTTGAATAAAAGCGCCTTATAAATGCAGTCCATTAACCATTTACAAGTTTGTGCAAGACTGTACATTATACAGTGTATTTCCCTTTAGGGAATCATTTAAAGTGTACTTAACGGGTCTTTAACGGGGGGAATGCTGAGACATTTTCTAATATAACACTAGTACTGCTTTATACACGTGATTTTAACAAAGAAAACTGGGAAAATTTGGGCTAGACTATTCACGTCAAGAGTTGATGTGGCCGATTATGAGAATATAGTGTAGTGTTTCATTGCTAAGCAATGTATGAATCTAAATGTTCCTTTAGATTCCCTCACCTTAGTAATGAATGGCTTTATGGTGGAAACACACATAAAGGCATCATTCCACACCCCTGTGAGTTATCCCATGGACATGGGATAACTCACAGGGACCTGGGACACCTACACCCTTCTACTCTTATGTATAATGGTCAACAATCTATATTCTCAATAACATATACTGTTAATAATGTCGATCCTCAACTGTCTGTAATGTTTCCATTTCGCTTTTGCATTTACATTACAGTATGTTGCTACTACTCATGTGTGTGTATATTGTTATAGATATTATATAGCCTTGATTTCAAGTCTTTCTTGTGACACTTTTGTTGACTTTTCGTACAATACAATGTACCTGAATGAAGATCCTAAAAATTGGAGCAGGCTTGTGATTGGGCGGATTTGGTCTTGATGTGAGTCAAAGGGGCGGAACGGGCAGCTCTATGGACTAATGGCTGCGGCTTTGATCACAAATCCGAATACAAACAGAAGTGAAGGAGCTAAACCGGTAAAAGGCTAATAGATAGTTCTGTATTCGTAGTTTTTAGTTAGTTAGTTAGTAAAATTGTTGTTACTGTCCTGTAGGCCTACGTTCTAACATCTCTAACATCTTCACTCATCCCCTACATGGAACATACATACATACATACAACTAGTCTCACAAATCAGATGTCAGATTCCAAATCTAACGTCTGATTCGCCAACAAGCTAAAAATCTGGAGGGGGGGGGAATCTGTCAAAGCGTGTGATTGGCTGATAACAGCGAAACATCAACCCCCATCCATGACCGGGACCAGCACGGGTAAAGTTTCCGCAGCTGGGAAAGGCGAGCTGCCACTCACCAGGTCCACCACCACGTCCTTGTGGAAGGTTTTCCTCCACTCGGCGGCCACCTTGCAGACGTACACCACCGCCTCGGGGTCGTCCGAGTTCACGTGGAAGATGGGGGCGTTGACCACCCGCGCCACGTCCGTGGGGTAGGCCGAGGAGCGGGCCATGCGGGGGTCGGTGGTGAAGCCGATCTGACGATGGGTGGGGCGGGGGGCGACAAGTGGAAGATATGTGGATCAAGGGTGAAGGACCTGGGTTCGATGCCCAATGTCCACAGCATCGTTGAGCAAGATGACCATAGCTCTACCCCTGCTCCTTTTGGGCACGCATCTGAATTCACTGTAGGTCACTTTAATAAGATAAGTGTCTTGTAATGACATCATAAGTCGTGTGTGTGTATTATGGCGTGTGTGTAGTGCTTACCAAACTGTAGTATACTGCATATACGTATTGGATGGAAATTAGTCACACATATTGTTTCATTATGTATTGGATTGATTGAAGACTAGGGTCTGCTCCCATAGTGCATGCTGGGATATGTTTATGATAATGGTGACCTTGTGTGTATGGTGGGTGCTGCTGGGTGTGTTCCGGTGTACCTGGTTGTTGACCACCACGTGTACGGTGCCGTGCGTGGTGTAGGAGGGCAGGTCTGACAGGTGGAAGGTCTCGTAGACCACACCTTGACCGGCGAAGGCCGCGTCGCCGTGGAGCAGGATGGACATCACCTGAGAGGGTGGGCCAATCGGGATTAGTGGGAACCACTTGAGAGCCTCAGGACCAATTACAATCCGTTTTGATTAGAATCAATGTGAACCAATTTGAATACATTGCAATGAAACCTGACTAACTCTGAATGGATTAGATCAATTACAATTGAATCAGGAAAATAACAGAAACACATCAATGTCCCCTTTTTACTGGACTTATACAGTTACTTGCGGTGTAACCAGGTCCCATGTGTGAATAAACCTAAAAACCTATTTATGGTAATTATGTTAATATTAGTGTTAACTATTTTTTGTAATTTTATTGTGTTTGCTTGCTATGTTTTTAATTTTGTAGCACTTTTGCAATATAAATAAAATGCATTATTATTCTTAATATTATTATTAATAATACGGATGTAGGGAAGTCACCCTCTTGCCCTCGGTGTCCCCGCAGTAGAACTGCTCAGCCTTGGTCTTCCCCTGGACCACGGGGTCCACCGCCTCCAGGTGGGAGGGGTTAGCCATGAGTGACAGCGTGATCTCCCTATCGGTCACTCTGTTCATTCTCCGGTGGCACATCCCCAGGTGATATTTGACGTCCCCAGAACCCTAGAAGAAGAGAGAAGACGTGGAAAAGAGAGACAAGAAAAGTATGTTTTATTTATGCATAAACCTTTTTTAAACAAGCATAACAAAGTGCTTAATTGAAAATTACAGTCAAAACGCCAAAAATAGTCAAAACAATGGCAAAGACAAACATAAAACAGTAAAAATACCAAAAACCTGTGTATAACACGTTTTTTTATAATACAAAATATATAAAATATAAATATATATAAACTTGCACAAAATGACATTCACGTTTAAATTTCAATGTTATTGTCCCAGTAGGGGACATTTTGTTACATTCAAATTCGGAAGACATGCTGACAGAGAGGCGAGCGGCAATATGTTGAAAAGTCGAAAACCAAACATGACTTCAAATCTAAAAAGACCTCGTCCGCAGCCTCCAGCTTGGAGTCAAACTGGCAGAAGATCTGGTCCAGTTCTTTGCGGATCACGTTGGCCAACACATTCAGCCGTCCTCTGGAGGGCAAAAAAGGATTCAAGGACTCAGCACATTTAAGTGAACGCAACCTCTCTGCTTGATCTTGATCTGGTTCAGTTCACGCGTTCAACACAGACACAGACACTGACTGAGGAGAACCTGTGTGACCACCTGGGTGTACAGCTGTCTGACAGTGAGTGAGGCATGATGTCACAGAGAGAGAATGAGACCAAAACCAACGAGAAACTGAAACCATCCACATTGGTTATGAGATCATTGCGATAAAACTGACAATGATACAGTTTCCCCACCACTGCGCACTTAAATCAAATGTTAGACTGCAGTGTATATACATGGTACTAAATTGAATATAGATGTTATATATTCAATATGACATATGTGAAATATATGTTAAAGGAAATGTATGTAAAGAAATGCTGTAAAACATGGTATCAATTTTCCGATCTATAGATTTGTATATAGAATAGTATATAGTATAGTATATAGTGTTGTATATACAGTATATAGTATAGCATATCTCTTATAGTATAGTGTTGTATAGTATAAGTATAGTACATAGTATATAATGTTAAATTGTACAAAAGTCATACTGCAGGAGGGAGTAAGCATTCCATTGTACTTTGTTGCATATTGCAAAAAAAACATCTTGAATCAATCTTGAATATCGTAGGTAGTATATAGTTTTGTTTATAGTAAAGTATTGTTAAGTATAGTATTGCATTGCATAGTTTAGTTTAGTATAGTATTGTTGCTGCCAATAAAACATCTTGAATCTTGAATCTCAGATTCCCAGTGGAGCAGTAAATCCGTCTATAGATTCGACCAGTATCGCAATATGCATTCTGCATTCTGTCTTTCTGCATTTCCCGTAACACACAGTGCAGTCCAGGGTCATGCCGGTGTTCACCTGTGTGGCATGCCCATGATGACGCTGTCCACCCCGTAGCCGCTGGACGTGTCGATGAGGGTCTTGAGGGCGGGGATGAGCGACTCGCAGCCTTCCAGACCAAAGCGCTTCTCTGACGACCACTTCCTCTGCAGGAACTCCTCGAACCTGTGGGCAGCCAGAGGTCACACTCCCCTCAGTGGGTCCATTCAGGTGTACTTTGTGTTTAGCATTTTTAAATATATATATTTTTTACAATTTTTTTTTACTGTCCGGTGATTCTTGTTGCCGTCACAACCAAAGTCCCAGGTTTCAAAAAGTTGATCTCATTATTTTCAATAGGCTCTACTTATACATGACACGTACTTGTATATGTACAATTAATATAACTTTCATTCAACCATGTATGTATGTATGTATTTCATATACTTCACTTAGATTATCACAAGCACATTTCTACAGGGAAAGGTAAACAGTAAAAAGGTTTAAAATGGGTAGAATATTGTAATCATTATATGAATGGATTTTAACATGTACCCAATTTCAAGGTTAATATCGCATATATAGCATTTGTGTAACTATTGTTCAGACACCTATGTTTGGACAATCACGCAGTATTCAGGAAGTATTTAGTAGCAAAGAATGTATACTACACAGACCAGAGAATGTATACTACACAACCCAGAGAATGTATACTACACAACCCAGAGAATGGATACTACACAGACCAGAGAATGTATACTACACAGACCAGAGAATGTATACTACACAGACCAGATAATGTATACTACACAGACCAGAGAATGTATACTACACAGACCAGAGAATGGATACTACACAGACCAGATAATGTATACTACACAGACCAGAGAATGTATACTACACAGACCAGAGAATGTATACTACACAGACCAGAGTATGTATACTAACAAACCAGCTCTAGTGTTGTTGGTTGAAACAAACCTCGCCAGCCTCAATTAATTCAATCCAATTTTTTAAGAAAATCCACCATTCCTGCAGGTGTTTCCCCATTCGAAGTGTTCAGGACCCATCTGGGAAGACCGGGGACATGAGACGGACCTTGTCGAGCGCACCATTCTGGCCAGAAGGATCCTCTTCTCCTCCACACTGGACTGCATGGCCCCGGGCCTCTCGAACCTCTCTCTGAGCCACTGGCACTGCTCCAGGTTATTGATGAACATGAACTCCACGCCGATATGCTGGCAGTACGCCATCTGAGAGGAGGAGGAGGAGGAGGAGGAGGAGGAGGAGGAGGAGGAGAGGATGGAGGTGGAGGATGGAGGTGGAGGAGGAGGAGGAGGAGGAGGAGGAGGAGGAGGAGGAGGAGGAGGAGGAGGAGGAGGAGGAGGAGGAGGATGGAGGTGGAGGAGGAGGAGGAGGAGGAGAGGATGGAGGTGGAGGAGGAGGAGGATGGAGGAAGAGAGGATGGAGGAGGAGGAGGAGGAGGAGGAGGAGGAGGAGGAGGAGGAGGAGGAGGAGGAGGAGGAGGAGGAGGAGGAGGAGGAGGAGGAGGAGGAGGAGGAGAAAAGGATGGAGGATGAGGAGGTGAAAAAGAGGGAGAAGGAAGAGATGGAGACGAAGGTGGAGAATATATATATTTGGAGGAGAAGATGGAGGAGGTGGAGGTGTAGAAGAGGGAGGAGGTAGAGGTGGAGAAGGTGGAGAAGACGGAGGAGGAGCGAGATGTAGGGGAGGAGGAGGAGGAGAAGATGGAGGGGAAGAGGAGGAGATGGAGGTGTAGAATAATGAGGATGAGAAGGGGAGAAGATGGAGGAGGAGGAGAAGAAGACGGAGGAGGAGAGGGAGAAGACGGAGGAGGAGGAGGAGTAGACAGAGGAGGAGGAGAAGGAGACGGAGGAGGAGGAGAAGACGGAGGGAGGGAGAAGACAGAGGAGGAGGAGAAGGAGAAGACAGAGGAGGGGGAGGAGAAGAAGACGGAGGAGGAGAAGGAGAAGACAGAGGAGGAGGAGAAGGAGAGACGGAGGAGGAGGAGAAGGAGAGACAGAGGAGGGGAGGAGAAGAGACGGAGGAGGAGAAGGAGAGACGGAGGAGGAGGAGAGGAGAAGACAGAGGAGGGGGAGGAGAAGAAGACGGAGGAGGAGAAGGAGAAGACAGAGGAGGAGGAGGAGGAGGAGGAGGAGGAGGAGGAGGAGGAGGAGGAGGAGGAGGAGGAGGAGGAGGGGAGGAGAAGAAGACGGAGGAGGAGGAGAAGACGGAGGAGGAGGAGAAGACGGAGGAGGAAGGAGTAGACGGAGGAGGAGAAGGAGAAGGAGAAGACAGAGAGGAGAAGAAGACGGAGGGAGGGAGAAGACGGAGGAGGAGGAGGAGGAGAAGGAAGAGGAAAAACAACAACCCCGGAGAAAGAAGTTGGTCAACGAGAGCAAAGGCCCATGTACACTGTACACATGTAACCCCCCAGGGGCTTCCACACACAGGTGGTGTTATGCTAGGTCTGTTTCAGCACCTCCAGGCGCCGGATGATCTCCCTGAGACG
>CM051006.1:5911914-5924414 GCA_027704905.1 Muraenolepis orangiensis
AGAAAAGAATGTTTAGTTCCCGTCAATTTACTAAAAAAGGTTGTAGTTCCCGGTTGACTTAATAAATGACTTGTTAAACCATGGAACCGGATATCCACACTACTCCACACTACAATCCATGGAGACACAAAGTTCCAGGAACAACCGCCACCCTTTCAGTTCCTTATACAATATGGAGATTTGAAGGGGGTTTTAAGTTCAGAACAAAAAAATCGACCACGGTGACCGGAAGGTTAAGCACTCCGACACACACACACACACACACACACACACACACACACACACACACACACGCCGGGACAGCATGTCAAACCACGCAGAGAAGAACCCTGGGACAGCAGAGACTGATGAGTCAGCGGTACATAACTACATCCCCTGGGGGTTCATAACTGTCATTTATTGTCGTTTAAAGTTGTTTTGTTGGTTCCATTGGTTTGTTGTTGTTTTATTAATTGATTTTTTAATTTGTTTTATGCATTTTAATTTTATATATGCATTTGGTTCGCGCTTTAATTTAGTCAGGCACTATAGGTCAGTGGCGGACACGGAACTGACCTGTAGGACTGTAGTGTGTGTGTGTATTCACACACATGCAGGCACGCACACACACACAGACACAGCACACAGCACACACACAGCACACACGTGTGTCCTCGCAGTGCTTAAGCCAAGCCGTGGCTCTAATCAGATAGAAAGTAATTTACTCATTGGGAGAAGATTGAAAGATTGAAGTTGCCATGGTGACACAAAGCCTCTGCAAAGCAGATCGTGTGACAGCTAGGGAACTTCAAAGGAAACAGTTATTAACAGTTATTATCAAAGAAGATGTTTAAAGTCTTCGATTTCTGATTTTGTGTGGCCACTAAAGAGGAGAAAGAGGTTCTCTTGCAGGAGAAGAGAGGAGCAGTGGAGATGGCTCAGCTCATTTGTAAGCTCCTCTCAGGCCTTTAAGACACAAGGTCAGGGTTGAAGCCTGACAGTGGCCAGTATTGGTTTATGATTGCCTAGAGTTGTTTTTGTGTGTGTGTGTGTGTGTGTGTGTGTGTGTGTGTGTGTGTGTCTGGGGGGGGGGGGGGGTGGGGGTCTGTGTGTGTGCATATTTGCTCCTGCTGCCAAATGTTTGCTGAAACGACCGACCTTGAGTGGTCATCGGATGAGTGACCCTAACCCTAACCCTAACCCTAACCTAAACCCCAATCTTACTGCGCTTTCTTGGACCGACCTGACATTATGGACCCGCTGCGGAACCAAGGAGGACAAGCGGCAGGCAATATTGAACTGCGGAGAAAACGATCGATGACGTGCGCGAGAACAATATCGATCCGACTCAGTCGTATTTGCGTAACCCCCATTGCTTGCAGTGAATCGTGTCACACACACGCACACAAACACCGCACGCACACACGTACACACACGCACGTACGTACACACACACACACACACACACACACACACACACACACACACACACACACACACACACACACACACACACACACACACACACACACACACACACACACACACACACACACACACACACACACACACACACACACACACACACACACGTCTTAGTTTTTTTGCTTAGTTGGTAGTAGCCAGTAGTTAGTGCTGACTCGGCTTTCAAATTGCGCGACGAGGCCACACTGACAGACCACACACACACCTTAAGTTCCTCTCTCTCACACACACACACACACACACCACACACACACACACACACACACACACCACACACACACACACACACACACACACACACCACACACACACACACACACACACACACACACACACCACACACACACACGCACACGCCCACGCCCACGCGCAAGCGTGAACGCGCACTTGCCTTGTGCACGTCCTTGGGATTCTGGAGCCACGCGTAGTACATTTCCTCCACATAGTTGGAGCTGGTTCCGTTCAGAAAGGGCTCGGCGGCACCGGGCGCGGGAAACGTCCTTAGCGCGCGCTCCACCTGTACGTGCACGCGTACGGGCTGCGATGACGCGCGCGTGGCGGCAGCGGCCGCGGCCGGCCGTAGCCGGGCCACGGTAGTCCTTAGATGCTGCATGGTCTGGCTGTCAAAACTGAACTGGCTCGCAAAAAACTGTTAAATGACTAGCAGCGACATCCGCGACGACAACAACAACACACTTAAGTTCCAAAAAAAGATTGTGTGTTGTTGTTGTTGTTGTTGTTGTTGTTGTTGTTGTTTTGCGTGGACCGTTTTTCGTCTTTTTTCTGCCCCCGTTCCCGCTATCTAAAAACGGATGAAAAATGACACAACAACAATCAAGACACTTGCACGCATTAAAAAATATAGTCCACTAAAGTCACGTAAAACAAGTAAACTCAAACTTTGATATCACTCGTTCACACACACTGACCTATGAATGAATGAATGATTGAATACTTTTTTTAGTCGTCTTTTAAACCCACATTTTACAATCAATAACGTTGATAACGCTCGCTATACGAAAATATCAAGTTTAACAAAAATAAAGAAAAAAATAAAGAAAACGTCCCCGAGCGCACCTTCAGCGGTGCGCGCTCCAGTCCTGACGCGCTGGCTGACAGTGACTGACTGACTAGTGGACGGTGGTGGTCGTCGCGCTGCTGGCTCGTGGCCACAGCTTTGAGCCGAGGTCGTTACGTCGTTACGTCCCATAGTGACGTCAGTGCGTCGGCACTAAATGGATACATATTCGATAAGATTAGATTCTAATTTATTGTCATTGCACTAGTGATGGGAATTCCGGCTCTTTTGAGTGAGCCGGCTCATTTGGCTCGGCTCACTAAAAGATGTGTTCTCCTCTCCCTCTGTTCAGCAATCAGCACTGAGCACACGCCGCCCCCCCTCCTTATCTATCCTCACGTGATGCACAGCATGACATGCAGTGACATTCAGTCACAGCATGACATGCAGTGACATTCAGTCACTGCATGTACGCGGAGCACCCGTAAAAAAATAAATAACGGCTCGTTCGCGGGTGCGAGCCGGCTCCCGTCGTTCACTAAAAAGAGCCGGCTCTTTGAGCCGGCTCGTTCGCGACCGACACATCACTACATTGCACCCAAGTACAGAACAGAGAAGATAATTTGGCAGCTAATCAGAGTGCAAATGTTATAGTAAGTGCATGGTAATATACAATGTATGTACAGTGGCTAAATAGGATGTAAAAACAGTACACAAACAGGTATAAAATAAGTTATAGAGTAGGTATGAGTAGGTATGTGCCGAATTAAAGATATATATATATATAAAGGTAAGTATACAAGTATAAACAGGTAGTGAGCAGGGGTATGCAGTTATACTCACAGTTGTGAATTAATATATATATATATACGGTAAGTACAGTCAAATAAATATATCGTATTTGATGTAGAATGGATGTCAATCCATTGTTCCAATTTAATTTAAGACCTTTTGTTTTCATTGCGGATTTGTTCATGTTTATTTCAACTTCTGTTGCACTTGGCAATTCATTGTCTTTGGCTATAAACTAAGGGTCTACTTTGCGTACATATTTTAAAAACAATTGAATTAACTAATAATGAAGAATAAATGAATGAATGAACAATTAAAACATAACACTTTAATTGGACTTGGCCACTAACTTCTCATAACAACTCGTGTAATCGTGTTAACATGATTTAACTTCGGCAAACATTTCACCTTTCATTTATTTACTGCATCGCCGAAATCCTTAGTTTGGTGTGTTTGGCTCCCTCTTCAGGAAAACGTGAGTTACTTCGAATTTGGACACATTCATTCCAGTGTTTATAAACTCCTCTCTCCTCCGTATGTATGAGGCTACTTACTGTTTACGTTTTTCCGTAAACTGGGTTTATTTACACCGTTGAGAAAAACATTTCTTGATGTAATGACTTGAAACGTTGCAGGGGTGGTCCAGCTCAATTGTTTTAATGAACGTCTGTTTCTCATCCAGTGCAATCATAGGAGGACAATATAGCTTTTACAATTACAAAGATCAGAAAATATAGAAGTAGAGCGTATAATTCACCAGCAGCCACAGTCAGAAACTCAATCGATCAGCCAATCAAAACAGACAACACCCAACTCCATGTCCATGTACTGTATATTATTAACATGATTGAATGACATGCAGATAGTTCACCATCTAAAGAGAATGATATTCATATTCAAGTCATCACACGGAAACTGTTTCACACGGTGTGCGCCTCGGTGTGTCACTCCAGAACGGAAGTGTGTCACTTGCAATGTTTTTATACGTAAAGTATCAAGTAGTTAAGTAGCACAACGATAGCTTAGCATGCTGCAAGACGGTCGGTGGACAGTAGGCGTGTCTGGTCTCCCACGGAGCAGGTTCAAAGGTCACGGGGGGGGGGGGGTCAAAGGTCACAGGGGACGGGTTATATTCAGTGGGGGCGGGGGGAAGCAGAATGGGTCGGGGGTCGACAATACTCCAAACAAAGGTTAGAGGTCAACGCAGACGATATGTATAAACAACCGGTGGCGTGCTCTGCCACACATCGACCTGACACGAGATTATTATGGTATGTTCATTCATATGTACTGTAGATCCCACACACGGTCAGTCTTAATCGTGCAGAAACGGACACGGGTTACATCCACACACAGTAGGTATAAGAGAGTCATGCACATCGTCGTCTTAAAAAAAGAAAAGAGGGGAACATCTGGAATCCAAAATCAAGGAAGTTTGAAGTTTAAACCGTTAAATTATATGTACACGTTTTAAACGCATATATACTGTATACGACAACCATAGACTGCAGGCATAGTAATATTAGTATGAGGAGTAAAGTTAAGTGACAGGTGCCGTAGGTTGCGAGGTTTGAGGAGCAAGAATTAGTCAATCTTTTTTTGTCGTTTATAACTTTCTGGCCAATCAAAGCCACCATCCCTGATTGGTTCGTGGGGAATCTATTTTGTCAGCCAATCACAGTTGTGTGATCAATCACAGTTGCGTGAATGCTGTGAACACTTCTCAAGATCCAGACAGCAGATGTTTTTGTTGGGATTGTTTTGTTATTTTCTCCAAATCTTGCCCTCTTCTGCTCTCTTTACAACTCTCAAATCGTACCTACGGCACCGTTAATAGAGCAATCAGATGAAGAGTGTGTGTGTGTGTGTGTGTGTGTGTGTGTGTGTGTGTGTGTGTGTGTGTGTGTGTGCTGTGTGTGTGTGTGTGTATGTATGTGTGCTGTGTGTGTGTGTGTGTGTGCTGTGTGTGCTGTGTGTGCTGTGTGTGTGTGTGTGTGTGTGTGTGTGTGTGTGTGTGTGTGTGTTTGGGGGCCATGAGTGTATGTATACCACGGTGGCCCCTGCATGTTGGTTTGTGTTCTGGACGGCAGCTCCATAGAGAAGAAGGTCTGTTCAGTAGAAGCCTGTGTGGATGTTTGTTGGCCCCTGATCCGGTGGTGCGTGGACAGTGGGTCATCGTGAGGCAGGAGCGGTCCAACAGATGGCTTGGAGATGGCGCTCTTGGTTTGAGACTGGGTCGAGAGAGAGAGAGAGGAGGAGAGAGAGAGAGAGAGAGAGGAGAGAGAGAGAGAGAGAGGAGAGAGAGAGAGAGAGAGAGAGAGAGAGAGAGAGAGAGAGAGAGATGAGGGGTAGGGGGGGGGGAGTGAGAAAGAGGCAAAGAAAGAAAGAAAGAAATAATGTAAATAATATTTATATACTAGTAAATAGAAAATATAAGAAATAATAAGTACATAAAGAAAGAAGGACATCATGAAAGAAAGGAAAGAATCATTGACCAACATTTGACAAACATGTTTCTATAGAGAGGCAGAGTCCCCACACTGGGATGCTTTCGAGATGCCCTGTCCTCTCTCTCTACTCACGGTATGGCGGCCTTAACGCACCGCACGGTTTCCATCCTTATTTGAATCCAAACCCAAAGAGGATTAAGGGATCGGCCCCCATCCCCCCCACCCCACCCCCCAGAGGGAGGGAAGGGCTATAGCACCGTCGCATGCCACTGGAGGCTGAGCTGCAGCCCATGCAGGACTAAGGAAGGATGTCAGAGGGTACCATACTGAGACTGAGGTTTAGAGGCGTCAGTTAGTTGTTTTTTTGCTGCCACAGTGGCAATTAGTTTGGGATGGTTCCTTGTTTGGTATATAGATAGGCTCTGTGTTGAGCTGTGTAAGCACAAAAAAATAAGAGGCTTTGTGTGCATGTCTGCATCTATGTGTGTGTGTGTGTGTGTGTGTGTGTGTGTGTGTGTGTGTGTGTGTGTGTGTGCACGTGTGTGCGCGTGGTGTGTGTGTGTGTGTGTGTGTGTGTGCATATGCATGTATCCATTTGTGTGTGTGCGTCCATGTATGGCTCTATTTGTGACGGGCAGGGCTGTGTGCGTAACCTCTTGGTAACAGGCTATAAGCTTACCCAGCTTCGCTTTGATTCTAATAAACACTGACACCTTGTTATTGCGCTACTTTTGAAAGGTTTGTTAAGCTCCAAACACAAAATAGGAGTTGCGTTCACCGGTCATTGATTTGAAGAGGTTGACTTTATATTTTGCCATCTGTTATCCACAGATGTTGCGCAGCCTCGATGTCGGTTGATAGAGCGCCCTCTGGTGTACATTCAGTGCAATGACATCCAGAGCTGCCAACTCCCACAAACCCATTGCGTGGGACTCACACAAATGAGCGTCTTCACACGCTTTCACACCACACCTCCTACTTCTCACCCGCTATCTGTCCGCAAATCGGATATAGTAAATGTAAAACATGGTGGAAGGATAGCTCAGTCATTTTGGGATTGGGCTTGAGAACCGAAAGGTCGCCGGGTTCAAAGTCCCCCGAAACACCTGGGCACTGCCGAGGTGCCCTTGAGCAAGGCACCAGACCCCTACACTGCTCCCCGAGCGCTGTATATCAAAATAGCTGACCACTGCTCCTAATACTAGGATGGGTTCAAATGCAGAGAAACAAATTTCACTGTGTGTGTGTGTGTGTACATGTATGTGGACCAATAAAGAGGATTCAATCCTCCAGATTGAAATGTATGATTCAATCCTCCAGATGTAGACACACAGTCATGTATGATATGTAGTAGTAGGCCTACTGGCATCTTTTTAAAATTCAAATTTAAAGCATCGGTTAGCAGCTCCAAGCTCCTTTTCTACAAAGTCAGCAGCCCCCCCCCCCCCAGCAGCACATCGCTGCATTGTCTCTGCGGAATGATCCGGACCAAACCGCTCGCAGGAAGCATGCTAGGCCCTGACATCCCCCCCGACCCACGCCCCCACCCCCCCCCGCGCGCGCACGTACGTGTGTACGCGCGTGCGTGTGTACGCGCGTGCGTGTGTACGCGCGTGCGTGTGTACGCGCGTGCGTGTGTACGCGCGTGTGTGTGTTACCTCATCCCCGGAGAGGCGCCGCCGGGGCTCCGGAACAGTGGAAGTGGACGTTCTGCCACCGGCTCTCGCGGCGGTGCCACACGCGGGTCTCTTCCGATTGGCTGGAGCGCGGGCGTCCCTGGCCGTCCACGTACTGCGTCAGGCGGATGTAGGCGATGCAGGCGGCGTCATCGCCGATGACGTGGACGTGGGGGTTCAGGATGGTGGTGTGGATGGGCTTGCTGTTTTTGGACAGGACTAAGAGGAGGAGAGGACAGAGAGGACAGAGAGGAGAGAGGAGAGAGGAGGAGGGGGGGCGGGTAGGCGATAGGATAGGAGATAGGAGATAGGACATACAGGATACAGGATTCAAGATTCAAAGATGTTTGATTTGTCATGTTCCCGCCCCATCCGCAGTATGAATTTCTAAACAAAACTATGCTAAACCATATGCTATACTATACTATAGAATACTATACTATACACAACACTATATACTACCTACTATATACTGTACTGTATACTATAAACAACACTATATACTACCTACTATATACTATACTATTTACTATAAACAACACTAAATACTACCTACTATATACTATACAATACTATACCATAAACAACACTATATACTACCTTCTATATAGTATCCTATATACAACAATATACTATAACAATACTATACACAATAAATAGAACAATGAAGGAGACTAGATATGAACAAGATATGAGATATCAGGTCACACATGGAACTCTCTCTTCGTGGAGGATCAGTCGTTCTAACTGTAGCTGTCATTATCGGCGAGTGGCGGCCTTACGATTGTCAAAGTAGAACCTGTGGAAGTCCATCCCCTCCACCAGGTTGCCCAGACCCTCCGGCTCAAACGAGGTCAGGCCCGGGTCACAGATCTTCCTGCAGGAAGACATCAACAGCCCGTTCAACTGACAACATTGCATATGGATCATGTATTATTGTGTTGCATTGTGTCATTTACTGTTACTAAACGTGGTCGACACTAGTTCACACGTGGCTAGCACCTACACCATGAAATCACATCTCGCTTCCTTGTGTGAAAGACGTGTAAGTGTCAAGCTTTCACAGATACTGTACTGTCACGGATACGGTCGTCATGGATACAACTGTCATCGATACCGTTGTCACAGACAGTTGTCATGGATACAGCTGTAATTGATACTACAGTCAGGGAAACAGTCGTCATAGATACCGTCGTCACGATGACAGTCATCACCGACACCGCTGTCACGGATACAGTTGTCATGGACACAGTTTGTCACAGATGCTGTTTGTCGCGGGCGCAGCTGTCGCAGATGCAGATGTCGTCGCGGGGTACGGTTGTCACGGATACAAATGTCACAGATACAATGTCACGGAGACAGTGGCCGCGGATGCAGTTGTCATGGAAACGGTCGATGGAGGTTGGCGTGGGAGTGCGTACTCACGCGTAGGCCTCGAAGTCTCCGTTGTTCACGGCCTCGATGAGCTGCTCAGTGATCTTCACAATTTCCTGTTTGCGGGCTGCAGAGAGAGAGAGAGAGAGAGAGAGAGAGAGAGAGAGAGAGAGAGAGAGAGAGAGAGAGAGAGCGAGAGAGAGAGAGAGAGAGACGAGGAGAGACACACACACACACACACACACACACTTTATATACATTCGGTTTCCCAGACAAACTGATTGACATGGAAAATATGAATCATACTTTAATGTGATTAAAATAAATTAAATAAAATATTGGGACTGACCAGAAAATATGGACTGTCTAAAAAGTGAATTGTGCTCCATCCAAGTGAGTGCGCACACGCACCTGCCAACTGGTTACTCTACGCCTAATTAAAGTGTATTTTTAGAAAACACTGACTGTCTCAAAATCTAACTGGGAAGTCCAATCAAGTGTTTTGTTTATTTATTTATTTATTTTGGCAAACACATGCACTTTCCAAACACAAACACACACACACACACATGATGCCCTTTCCAAAACACACACACACACACACACACACACACACATCCACTTTCCAAACACAAACACACACACATGCACTTTCCAAACACACACACACACACACACACACACATGCACTTTCCAAAACACACACACAAACACACACATGCACACACACCGAAACACACACATACCGACACACACACACACACACACACACATGCTTCCTCATGCCTAATGCCAGAAAAACTATTCTATTTTCATCGAGTTAAGTAGGAGGAAACGTCAAACTATCACTTAGAATGTTTTCAAACTTTCAAATATCTCACATTCAGATTAAAAAACAATAAGCAAGCAGCAGCGCATGTGATCTGGTTCTGTCGTACCTCAACCCTCTCTATCCATATACGTCCACATTGTAGTCAAGTCAAGTCAAGTCAAGTTTATTGTCACTTCACAGTTTACACAAGTATAAAGCAGTGAGTGAAAATCTTATGTGCAAAAACTGTATAAAGTTACATAAATAAAATTAAAATGCAATTTATAAAATGCAATATATCGGCACAGAAAAAGAGCAATATGTATATATACATCAATGTAATAAAATATACATTGTTATATGCTATACGCCCTTGTTCAGCAGCCTGATGGCCTGACTGTGGAAGCTATCTCGGAGTCTATTTGTACGGCACTTGATACTGCGGTATCGCCTGCCTGACGGTAATAGTGAACACCACCTCTACCTCAACGTCGACTCCCCCAACTCCTGTCATGTGGTGAGAGGCAGACCCCACAGCGCTATTCTCCTTCTCCTGAGAATTTGGAGACTAGGAGATTAGACTGTGATGGTTGTGGGTGTGGGGTCTCTCTCTGGTCCCCCCGTGTCTCACTGTAGCAGCCCAGTAGGACGACTCTTTGGAATATGTATTTAATCCTCTTTTTTCACCCCTCAAACTCATACCAAAAAAACCTGAACAATTACAAAAAAGCGAAAAGGGAATGGTTGGAGCTACCTTTCACATCTTCATCCTCGATGGTGGTGGTGCTGCTGTCGGACGACCCCTAAAATTAAGAACAATAAATGTACATTATTATGATGCATTATTATGATGTATTATTATTAATTGTATTATTATTATTATTATTATTATTATCATTTCTTACATCAGAATATAAAGAGCGCAAATAAGCAGGGAAACCAACACCCATTGCTTTGTTTCGTTTCACTTCTCTTCACGTCATTTGCTAACTAGCCGAGGCCAAGAGCTCCTACTGAGAGTGTATGGAATTAAGGATGACAGAAATCTAACCACAACCACACTGAGAGACAGACGCCCAAAGCAACCAAATATGCAACTCAAACACAAACAAACTAATCTCTCTCTCTCTCTCTCTCCACACAAAATGTTGCAGAGACTTAAAAGAGAAGAGATTTCAACAGACAGAGAGAAGAACACAGTTTAAATGGAGATGACAGATGAAAGAGATGGAGAGGAAGGGAGGGAGGGAGGGAGGAGGGAGGGAGGGAGGAGGGAGGGAGGGAGGAGGGAGGGAGGGAGGAAGGGAGAGAGAGGAAGGGAGGAAGGAAGGGATGGAGGGCGGGAGAAAGGAAGGAAGGAATGGAGGAAGGGAGGGAGGGATGGAGGGAGGAAGGGAGGGAGGGAGGGAGAGAGACAGAGAGAGAGAGAGAGTTATACCTTGGTCCTATCCACTGGGTTATGGATTACGGTGGTCTGAGGCTCCTGGAGGAGGAGGAGGAAGAGGAGGAGGAGGAGGAGGAGGAGGAGGAGGAGGAAGAGGAGGAGAGAAGGACGAAAAAACAGGACAGGATCAGTGAAGGTTTAGGTCAGGAAGGAAATTGGTTGCAAATGATTAGTTTTATTATCTGCTTATATGTAAGGGTGGGCTGCATTTTCAAGAAGGTCAGAAGTTTAAACAATGGTAAGTATACATTTATTTTATTTTACTTTTACTTGTTATTTTTCTAATAAACTGAATTCGATTTATAAAAAATCTATACTTAAAAAAATCGAATTAAATAGGAAATCATTTTATATATATATATATATATATATCATTTTTTTTATAAAATCTAATTAAGTTAATAAAAAATATATATATAAAAACTATTATAAAATAAATAAATAAATAAATAAATAAATAAATAAATAAATAAATAAATAAATAAATAAATAAATAAATAAATAAATAAATAAATAAATAAATAAATAAATAAATATATACATACGTTTATATAACTAACTAAAGCAACTATAGCATACAAATCAAACGCCAAGCTGGAGAGCAACAAAGCCCTTCATTTATTAAAATGTAGTTTAGAACTACAGTCATCACACACACACACACACACACACACACACACACACACACACACACACACACACACACACACACACACACACACACACACACACACACACACACACACACACAGCAGTAGCAGCGTACCAGGGCGGCGGTAGGGGCGCTTCCTTTGGGGCTGGCGCTGTTAGTCTGAGGCTAAGAAAGGCAGAAAAACACGTTTAACAGCGCGTGAGTCTCCGCGTGAGACACCATCAAGCTAACACGCAGCACAGCGGGCTCCTCTCATCTCCCCATGTTCCCCCATGTCAACCAATGACTGTTGGTGACTAGAAGAAAAAATAGCCAGTCACACTTGACAATAAGAGTACGTTATTTACCATTATGTAGCACTAGTTAATAGCAGTATGATCAATAAGATCAAATAAACAGTTCAATAATCTAAATTGTTTTGGGGGATTAAATCCTCTTTTATTTGGTCACATACATGTACACATGTACACAGTGAATGTTTACTAATTGCGTACATGTTAACTATGGTATTAATTGATTAATTATACATACATTATATAACCCGCTGCCCCTCCCCCTACTCATAACCCTTACCCACTACCCCCTTGGCTAATGCTATATAATAAGGCTTATTGACTGCATTAACTAATGTTTGTTAATGGTTAATACATGTACCCTAATTGTAATGTGTTACCAAAGACAGACAGACAGACAGATAGAGAGAAAAAGAGAGAGAGAGAGAGAGAGAGAGAGAGAGAGAGAGAGAGAGAGAGAGAGAGAGAGAGAGAGAGAGAGAGAGAGAGAGAGAGAGAGAGAGAGAGAGAGAGAGATACCTGACAG
>CM051006.1:5929414-5936914 GCA_027704905.1 Muraenolepis orangiensis
ATAGTGCATTGTTAGAGGTATAGTGTCTTGTTAGGGTTGGGTTAGGGGTATAGTGTCTTGTTAGGGTGGGTTAGGGGTATAGTGTCTTGTTAGGGTGGGTTAGGGGTATAGTGCCTTGCTAGGGTGGGTTAGGGGGTATAGTGTCTTGTTAGGGTGGGTTAAGGGTATAGTGTCTTGTTAGGGTGGGTTAGGGGGTATAGTGTCTTGTTAGGGTGGGTTGGGGGGTATAGTGTCTTGTTAGGGTGGGTTAGGGGGTATAGTGCATTGTTAGAGGTATAGTGTCTTGTAAGGGTGGGTTAGGGGTATAGTGCATTGTTAGGGTGGGTTAGGGGGTATAGTGTCTTGTTAGGTATGGGTTAGGGGTTATAGTGCATTGTTAGAGGTATAGTGTCTTGTTAGGGTTGGGTTAGGGGTATAGTGTCTTGTTAGGGTGGGTTTGGGGGTATAGTGCATTGTTAGAGGTATAGTGTCTTGTTAGGGTGGGTTAGGGGTATAGTGTCTTGTTAGGGTGGGATAGGGGTATAGTGTCTTGTAAGGGTGGGTTAGGGGTATAGTGCATTGTTAGGGTGGGTTAGGGGGTATAGTGTCTTGTTAGGGTGGGTTAGGGGGTATAGTGTCTTGTTAGGGTGGGTTAGGGGTATAGTGTCTTGTTAGGGTTGGGTTAGGGGTATAGTGTCTTGTTAGGGTGGGTTAGGGGTATAGTGCATTGTTAGGGTGGGTTAGGGGGTATAGTGTCTTGTTAGGGTGGGTTAAGGGTATAGTGCATTGTTAGGGTGGGTTAGGGGGTATAGTGTCTTGTTAGGGTGGGTTGGGGGGTATAGTGTCTTGTTAGGGTGGGTTAGGGGGTATAGTGCATTGTTAGAGGTATAGTGTCTTGTTAGGGTTGGGTTAGGGGTATAGTGTCTTGTTAGGGTGGGTTAGGGGTATAGTGTCTTGTTAGGGTGGGTTAGGGGTATAGTGTCTTGTTAGGGTGGGATAGAGGTATAGTATCTTGTTAGGGTGGGTTAGGGGTATAGTGTCTTGTTAGGGTGGGTTAGGGGTATAGTGTCTTGTTAGGGTTGGGTTAGGGGTATAGTGTCTTGTAAGGGTGGGTTAGGGGTATAGTGCATTGTTAGGGTGGGTTAGGGGGTATAGTGTCTTGTTAGGGAGGGTTAGGGGGTATAGTGTCTTGTAAGGGTGGGTTAGGGGTATAGTGTCTTGTTAGGGTGGGTTAGGGGGTATAGTGTCTTGTTAGGGTGGGTTAGGGGGTATAGTGCCTTGTTAGGGAGGGTTAGGGGGTATAGTGTCTTGTAAGGGTGGGTTAGGGGTATAGTGCATTGTTAGGGTGGGTTAGGGGGTATAGTGTCTTGTTAGGGTGGGTTAGGGGGTATAGGGTCTTGTTAGGGTGGGTTGTAACCTGTACTTTGTGCGTATCACATGACATATTTACCATATTGCGGATGCCATATTCGTAATTTCTCAGATGATCAATTTATTTACAATGAATATGTTTATTGTGTGGGATGTGTAAAGTCCACACACTGATCTGATCAGAGGTATGTAAAAATGATTGTAAAACAGGGATAAGGGCAACCCATTAACTAGGTGGAGAGAATCAGCCCTACAAATTATTTATTTTTGTTCATATTTTCATTTAACAAAACAGAAATAACAATATTAAATCATCACTGAGATTTGAGTGCAGTCTGCATTTTACACCTGAATGAATAAACAAAAGCAACAATTCCACATGGAATTGTAACTCATTTGTGACTAATCTAATCAGAATACACAAATATAAACACAAAGAAACACAAATATGTTTTAGTTACCTTGAGTTTCCTCCTGGCATTAAACTTCTTAAGACATTCAACCGTCTCCTGTCTGTGCATCATAGAGGCCACGGTGGAGCGTTGCTGAGGGATACAGAGAGAGATGGAGAGAGAGAGGGATACAGAGAGAGATGGAGAGAGAGAGGGATACAGAGAGAGATGGAGAGAGAGGGGAGACAGAGAGAGATGGAGAGAGAGAGGGATACAGAGAGAGATGGAGAGAGAGAGGGATACAGAGAGAGATGGAGAGAGAGGGGAGACAGAGAGAGATGGAGAGAGAGAGAGATGGAGAGAGAGAGGGATACAGAGAGAGATGGAGAGAGAGGGATACAGAGAGAGATGGAGAGAGAGGGGAGACAGAGAGAGATGGAGAGAGAGAGGGATACAGAGAGAGATGGAGAGAGAGAGGGATACAGAGAGAGATGGAGAGAGAGGGGAGAGATGGAGAGAGAGGGGAGACAGAGAGAGATGGAGAGAGAGAGGGATACAGAGAGAGATGGAGAGAGAGAGGGATACAGAGAGAGATGGAGAGAGAGAGGGATACAGAGAGAGATGGAGAGAGAGGGGAGAGATGGAGAGAGAGGGGAGACAGAGAGAGATGGAGAGAGAGAGGGATACAGAGAGAGATGGAGAGAGAGAGGGATACAGAGAGAGATGGAGACAGAGGGGAGACAGAGAGAGATGGAGAGAGAGGGGAGACAGAGAGAGATGGAGAGAGAGAGGGATACAGAGAGAGATGGAGAGAGAGAGGGATACAGAGAGAGATGGAGAGAGAGGGGAGACAGGTGGAAATGGAGAGACATAGGGGAGAGATGGGGAGAGAAAGACAGTGAGGGAGAGAGACAGTTAACTAAATGTGTTTGACCTGACTTTAAACACTGTTGTTTAATGTAGTATCAAAGATAAGTGCATGAGTGAATAGCCTTGTTTTCAGGCAAGCCGGCCAAGCTTCAATAAGCTTCTCAATATAATAATGACATATCGTAGGAGCCTTATAACTACCATATAGTGTTCATTCTACAAGCAACAGTGTGTTAAATGTAATCAGTAATTAGAGCTCATTTAAATTATTTCTCAGAGTAAAGGAAAGTGTGTGTGTGTGTGTGTGTGTGTGTGTGTGTGTGTGTGTGTGTGTGTGTGTGTGTGTGTGTGTGTGTGTGTGTGTGTGTGTGTGTGTGTGTGTGTGCGTGAGTGTGTGTGTGTGTGTGCATGTTTACACAGATCCATGGGTGTTTGAGGGCCTCCTGAGCGGTGATCCTCTTGGCTGGGTTGATGGTCAGCATCTGGTTGATCAGGTTCTTCACCTCCGGGGTCACCGTGTCCCACTCGGGGGAAGGGAACTACACACACACACACAAGCACACACACACACACACACACACACAAACACTTTTTGAACAAATGTGTATGAGGCAGTACTGTACCCCCATGGAGGCTGAAACCTGTATACTGGATACTATAACCTGTTGTGTTATAACATGTTGTGTGTTATAACATGTGGTGTGGTGTAACATGTTGTGTGTTATAACATGTGTGTTATAACATGTGTGTTATAACATGTTGTGTGTTATTACATGTTGTGTGTTGTAACATGTGTGTTATAACATGTGCTGTGTTGTAACATGTTGTGTGTTGTAACATGTTGTGTGTTATTACATGTTGTGTGTTGTAACATGTTGTGTGTTGTAACATGTGGTGTGTTATAACATGTGTGTTATAACATGTGGTGTGTTATAACATGTTGTGTGTTGTAACATGTTGTGTGTTATTACATGTTGTGTGTTGTAACATGTTGTGTGTTATAACATGTGCTGTGTTGTAACATGTTGTGTGTTGTAACATGTGGTGTGTTATAACATGTTGTGTGTTATAACATGTTGTGTGTTGTAACATGTTATAACATGTTGTGTGTTATAACCTGTTGTGTGTGTTATTACATGTTGTGTGTTATAACATGTGTGTTATTACATGTTGTGTGTTATAACATGTGTGTTGTAACATGTTGTGTGTTGTAACATGTGGTGTGTTATAACATGTGGTGTGTTGTAACATGTTGTGTGTTATAACATGTGGTGTGTTGTAACATGTTGTGTGTTATAACATGTGGTGTGTTATTACATGTTGTGTGTTATTACATGTTGTGTGTTATTACATGTTGTGTGTTGTAACATGTGGTGTGTTATAACATGTGGTGTGTTGTAACATGTGGTGTGTTATAACATGTGGTGTGTTATTACATGTTGTGTGTTATGACATGCTGTGTGTTATAACATGTGTGTTGTAACATGTTGTGTGTTGTAACATGTTGTGTGTTATGACATGTTGTGTGGTGTAACATTGTGTGTTGTGTGTTGTATATATAAACATGTTTATATGTATATACTGTTTGTTATAACATGTGTTATGTTGAGGACTCACGTCGTACGCCCCAGCTTTGATCTGCTGGTAAAGCTTGTGTTGGTCTTCATCCCAGAAGGGAGGGTACCCCACCAGGAGGATGTACAGGATCACTCCTGCACACACACACACACACACACACACACACACACACACACACACGCACGCACACACACACACACACAGATGAATTAGGGTGAAGTGATGAATGAACTCATGAATGGATGAACTGGCGAATTGATGTCGTGGTGACCTGAATGAACAAATGAATTAAATAAATGAATGAAGTGATGGACTGATGAATAGATAAAGTAAGTGAAGTGCTGAATTAATGAAGTGATGAAGTGATGAAGTGATGAAGTGATGAACTAACCGCAGGCCCAGATGTCCACAGGTTTCCCATACGCCTCCTTCCTCAGCACCTCTGGAGACAGGTACCCCGGGGTGCCTGCAAACCCTGGAGACACACAGCGATAACACACACCTCAGCTGCGTGTGTGTGTGTGCGTGTGTCTGTCTGTCTGTCTGTGTGCATGCAGGTGTGTGTCTTTTCGCCTGTCTCTCTATTACTGCATTTTCTGATCCTAACTCTCCATCGGTATGTATGTGCGTGTCTATGTGCGTGTGTCTGTCGTTCTGTCTGTATGTCAGTCTGTCTATGTGCGTGCGTATGCGTGTATGTGTGTGTCTGTATGTCTGTGTGCATGCAGGTGTGTGTCTCTCTATTACTGCATTTTCTGGTCTAGCTCTCCATGTTGTGTGTGCGTGTCTATATGCGTGCGTATGCGTGTGTGTGTGTGTGTGTGTGTCTGTGTGTGTGCGTGTGTGTCTGTGTGTCTGTGTGTGTCTGTCATTCTGTCTGTATGTCTGTATGTGCGTGTCTATGTACGTGCGTATGCGTGTGTGTGTGTGTGTGTGTGTGTGTGTGTGTGTGTGTGTGTGTGTGTGTGTGCGTGTGTCTGTGTGTGTGTGCGTGTGTGTCTGTCATTCTGTCTGTATGTATGTATGTATGTGCGTGTCTATGTACGTGCGTATGTACACACGTGTGTCTGATCCACCTACCAAACCATGCCTGCTGTTCCCCCTGCACCTCGATGGCCAATCCAAAGTCGGCCAACTTCACCGCGGCATTCTTACACTTACTGGCCAGCAGCAGGTTCTCTGGCTGGGGCCGTGAGAAAAGCACACACCATCATCACCCAAACCACCACCACCACAACCACCACCAGCACCAGGTCAATAGGCCTGCACTGCACTGCACTGCACTGTACTGTACTGCACTGTACTGTACTGTACTGTACTGTACTGTACTGTACTGTACTGTACTGTACTGTACTGTACTGCACTGTACTGTACTGTATTGTACTGCACTGTACTGCACTGCACTGCACTGTACTGTACTGTACTGCACTGCACTGTACTGTACTGTACTGTACTGTACTGCACTGTACTGCACTGTACTGTACTGTACTGCACTGCACTGTACTGTACTGTACTGTACTGTACTGTACTGTACTGTACTGTACTGGTGGAACTGACCTACAGATCCCCACAGACCTCCACTAGAGCTACTGCACTCTGCATTCCAAGGGATTTATGTTTATTTTTTACGTTAAGATGTGTACGTTAAGATGTGTACGTTAAGATGTGTACGTTAAGATGTGTACGTTAAGATGTGTACGTTAAGATGTGTACGTTAAGATGTGTACGTTTAGATGTGTACGTTTAGATGTGTACGTTAAGATGTGTACGTTTAGATGTGTACGTTAAGATGTGTACGTTTAGATGTGTACGTTTAGATGTGTACGTTAAGATGTGTACGTTTAGATGTGTACGTTTAGATGTGTACGTTTAGATGTGTGTTTCAATTGACATTTAGTTTTTTTGTGGAGATGTTTTTTCCCCAAAGCGACTTACAAGTGAGTCTGGGAACAGTCCAATCTGGAGCAGCTACATACAAATTGTTCTGTGTGACCCAGTTTTTCTAACAACAACAACAACAACAACAACAACAACAACCATTTGACAGAGTGCAGAGTAGCTATAAGGAAATCACAGCACAACGTTAGTCTTAGGGTTCATGGTGATGGAGAGTTACTAGTGAGTAGGAGGGGGGGGGGGGGGGTATATTACATTTTTCTGTTTAAACCCTCTTATTAATAATAATAATAATAATAATAATAATAATAACAATAATAATAATAATAATAATACATAATAGCGGACATGGCGTCGCTGTGTGCGGTAGCCCTGGGCAGATGGCCCCGGTATTAAAAACAGATGTGATGTGAAGCCGCTTTGCCTGAGTGACGAATCACAGTTGTGCTTTTTGTTGAACAGCAGGGGGGGGGGGGGGGGCGGGGGGGGGGGGTCCAATGATGCATCAATAATGACAAACAGTTCATTATTTATTCAGTGCCAAGCTGGCGACATCTTGGCGATATAGCGTGGCAAGTGGCGCCGAGGAAAGGGTTACACATCAACCGATAGATCGATATATTGCATCACCTCAAGGCATAAGCATGCACACCAGGCGTTTTAGATCATTTAGTTGCACATGCATGCACACACGCACGCACACATACACTAATGTGTACATCACACACACACACACACACACACATACACGCACAGAAACATGCACCAACATGCTTTGTTGTATTGGGGCAGCCACAGGTTTGTAAACATTCTGGAAGTATGCGAAAAATGACGAGTGATAGTGTTTATTACAATAATCATAAAGAATCTGGTTTAAATACACACCAATACGATAATTATCACACTCACACACACACACACACACACACACACACACACGCACGCACACGCACACACACACACGACTGACCTTCAGGTCTCTATGCACCACCCCCATCTGGTGACAGTGGAGCACAGCTTCCAGTATCTGCTGGATGCAGTGACTACATGCAAACAGCAGGGGGAGCGGGTTAATCTGAGCATAGTCTGCCGCCGAGCCTTCAGATTCATGCAAAGGAATGCAGCAGAAGTGTCTAAATAAATCGGTTACCCGTTCCCGTAGCACGACACGCACGCACGACACGCACGACACGCAGACATACGTGAGCAGTATCGACAAGGAACCTGGAGTCTATGGGGCTTTGATACGAGAGACACGCTTCTGTAAGCGTAGAACACGCCGTGTCTTTGTGTGTTAAACGGTCTAACTGTTCTCTTTAAAGAATTCGATGTTCTTTCTCTCCCGCTGTCTTTTCTCTCTCTATAATAATAATAACAATACTGTTTAAAAAATTAATAAATAAAGAATATCTGT